>LNAC01000104.1:3930045-4049573 GCA_002007465.1 Ailurus styani | reverse complement strand
TTTTTTTTTTTTTTTTTTTTTTTTAATGTTGGTTACCTGTCCTCTCCAAGTAGCCTCGAGGAAAGCTATAGGGGAACGCTTCAGCAGAATCCAACAGTTGTGGGGGTTTCCAGAATCTTCCAGATCTGGTTGGGTTGAAACTGCAAGCCAGAACTGCCACTGCTTCCTCTATAACAGTCACAATTTAAGCCTTGTTGGAGATTTACACTTATCCAAGTTCAGGCCGGCCCACCGAAAAATGTTAGGAGGTGAACCATTGGCTGTGTCACCAAAGGATCTTCACTGGGCAAGTGATCCATAAGGTAGATAGGATCAAGCGAATCAGGAGGATAGATACTTCAGGGTTGATATACTCTCAATCAGGTCATGCTTGACCCTGAAAACTCAACTCAGCAGGAGTAAACCAACTTTAGAGAAACTAGGAGTCAGTTTTCCTTGGTACAGGGATCATCTGCAATCAGATGCTTGAACCCGTTTTCTCTAGCATTTTTTTTAATTTACTAATTTCCTTTACATACCAGAAATTCCTATAGTTGTATGTAAAGCAACACAAATTTTTCATTTTCTTGCTTTGTTCCCACTAAGGTTTGGCATTGTTGCTTTCCATAACTAGCTATCTTCTATCTCTACGTGAGAACAGAAATATTGCAAGTTTACTCACAATAACTATTTTTAAACTTATTTTATGTCAAGAATATTGTGCAAAAAAGTTGATGGTAACTAAAAACTATCTTCTTCACTGATAGACAATAATTCTTTGAAAAGCCAAGATGTACTATAATATCCTATTTACAGTATGTAGGATCTAAGTTGAAGAATGCTCACATAGAACATATTTTCTACTTATTACATGAAAATTTCACAATTGGTTTTTGACAGGAGAATTTTATAGCTAGATAACTGGTAGCAAAAGGAGTATAAACATTCAATTCCTTACTTTTCTAACAGACACATTTATTTTTTCTTGCTGTATTTTTTTTCTCTTCTCGATGAACTCTCTATTCTTTTTTATTGATCTATTTGTGTGTTCCTTTGCCAATATCACACTGTCTTGATTTCTGTAGCTTTATACTATGACTTGAAATCAGGTAGTGTCAGTGCTCTGACTTTGTTCTCTTCCTCCAATATTGTGTTGCCTCTCCACATAAACTTTAGAATCAGTTTATTGCTGTCCATAAAATAACTCGCTGAGATTTTGATTGAGATTGTGAGGAATCCATAAATCATGTGGGAAGAACTGAAATTGTGACAATATTGAAACTTACCATTATGAACATGAATTATTTCTTCATTTATTTAGTTCTTTGGTCTTCAGTAGAGCTTCATAATTTCTTGATCTAGAGCTTATACATATTTTGTGGACATTTTTTGACATTCCTATTTATTTCATTTAGGAAACTCTTGATTGAAATGGTATGTGTTTTAATTTCTAATTCTACTCATTCATTGCTGATATGACTATTGACTTTTAACCCCCTCCTTAAATATATGGAATTATTAATTACTTAATTAATTATTTCTTATTCTAAGTTAATTACATTAATAACTCCTGCTGAGGAAGATATGTATGCTTATTCCAGTTGTTTGTTTCATTTTTTTTTCCTTCTTCTCACCCCCTATCTTGGGTCATATCAAAGACAATAGCTGCACCTGAGATTACAGCTGTTTTCTGTTCACAGCTGGTGCCTAAGTCAGAGAGGAAGGCTAGCTCTTGCTGTGTGCACACTATGTGTTAAGGTCTGAGCTGGGGAGTTATTAAAATTCATATTAATATAAGATGAGTGCTACTATGCTCTTGGTACAGATGAGGCAGCTGAACCTCATAGAGTTTACATAACTTAGTGTGAGTCACATCAACAGAATATTCTGGCTCTAGACCTTTCCTAACATTTCTACAGCCCACCTGATATTGTACAACTATAGTAGTGTGGACAGCTTCTGTTCCTGAGTATCTTTGGGGACATGACTTAATATAAAATGGTTCTTGATAGTCTGTTTGTAAGCTCTGCTCATCTGTTCATCCTCTCTGAGATAAATTGACCCAAGCAAAAAACTCAAGTTCTGAAGTCCCTAAGCACCTTACAGACTTTGAAAAGGGAGAAAACTGGTGTCATATTTTCCTAGTTCTCTCCTGTCTGCCCTCAGAATAGGACCGCACCACAAAATAATTCAGAGAGCAATCAGTTTAGGGAATTCGAGATGGCATTGCTTCCTCTAAACTGCACTAAAATTGAGACAGTTTTAATGAGTTTTCAGAGACAGAGAAACTTATTTTTGGCAACAATACACCTTACCTATTGGGATATTCAGAAATTATGTAAACTCAGAAACATGCAATGGTTATCTGTTAAATGTTCTAAAAAGATTTATATGTAAGTAACAGACTTATTGTGCCCTCCTCTCATATTTGCCTTCTCTTTTCATTAGTCTACTTGGCAAATTAGCTCAATGAAATGGCAAAATGTAAGTATTTACATTTTTTTTATTTCAGAAGAAGTATTTATATAAGAAGAAAAGTTGGAGGAGTGAATCATTCACTTTATAACACCATCCCACTACAGTATTTCCATTCCAGTGGGTTAAAACACACACACGCTCACACACACACACACACACACACACACACACACACACACCTCTGTGTATTCTCATACTTGTCTTAAATACTCACTCTGCATCCTTATGTAAGAGAAACTTTACTTTTGCAACTTTTTATCTCACTCTGTATATGCTTTGTCCAGCCTCATATCCATAGCTTCAATTAGCATCTGAAATTTAGGTTCTAAATACCATTATTGCCAAATCTGTATGATCAGCCCAGAGCTCAAAAGATGATACATTTTCCAATGTGATCTCCTTTTATCTTCTTTGGCTTTCTTTTTAAATTTCTCTTTGGCTCTATCTATTCTCTTCGTCTTCCTCCTTTCAGAAGATGCTACGCTGTACCTTTCATGGATATCCCCTATACATGTTCAGTTGACCCCTTGTTATCTCCATGTACTGGAATCTCCTAGCCCTTGCTTGCTTTCTTACATTAGCTTGTATTCACTCTTTTCTCTCTGGTTGCCTTATCTTCTAAAACTCAAAATTTTCTTCTCAAATATCAATAAAATAATAACCATGAAATTATGATGAAAATGATTTAAAACCGTATTTTTATACTCAACAGTCCTATCTTTAAAATGGGTACAAAATTTTCAGATATGCAAACCCAGAAAACCACATAGGCCTAAATCCATTCCTGAATAGAGTACTTGCACCAGGGATGTCAACAAAATAAAAAAGAATATCAAACATTGAAGCCATAGAATACAACTAAAATTGATGAATGCATACTAATAAAATTTATAATTAAGATAAAATACTTGCTAGTGTTATGATTGTGTTCTTTTTCTTTCAAATGGAAATTTCTAAAATAGAAAAGGCATAAAATGGAAAATATTTATTAAAAACGTCAAAGAATTCAAAGAAGGTATTGATAACAGACAAGTTGGAGAAGAAATTCTTGTCTTACTTGAAGCAAAGTTTTGTTTGCTGATTATAATATGGCCTTAAATATTTTATATATTCTCTAAACTATTAGAGGAAAAAGAGCAACAGTTTTAAAACATAAGAGGAAAAGGGCAGGAGAAAATAGTAAAATAAAAATTGAAAATGAAAAAATATAAAGAGAAAGCATTGACTGTAAGAGCAGACATAAAACAAATGTGTCAGTGACCAAGTATAAAGTCAGAGAGGAGGGGCGCCGGAGTGGCTCAGTGGGTTAAAGCCTCTGCCTTCAGCTCAGGTCAAGATCTCAGGATCCTGGGATGGAGCCCCACCTCTGGCTCTCTGCTCAGCAGGGAACCTGCTTCCTCCTCTCTCTGCCTGCCTCTCTACCTACTTGTAATCTCTCTCTCTGTCAAATAAATAAATAAAATCTTAAAAAAAAAGGAAGTCAGAGAGGAGACAAAACCAATCAAGGACTATAATAAATGTGAATGTTAGAAACTTCTCCGACCACCCCATTTAAGACATCCAGAACAGGAGCAGTGTGAGCCCCTCCCCACGTCTCACTTCCCCAGGGTGAATTTCCTAGTGTGGGACACTAGATCTGCCATATGCATGAAGGGTGGCTGCTTGCAAGCTTAGAGTAAGTAGCTGGAGCTGAGATTTCCAGGCTTGGAATGTCTACACAGCATGTCAGCCTTATCATTGTGCAAGATGATGGAGCCTCTGGTACAAAGAGAAATACAGAATCCTGGTGAGGGGCATGTTATTTACTTGATTCATCATTCTAAATGACCTAGAAATCCAAATCATTTTGTAGGTACTTTCTCAGGGAGGAGTTTAAATCATATTTTATTTCACAGCTTGATACTTTGATATGTAACTTTTAAATATTTAGACATATGGTATCTAGGCTTCCCTTTATAGTTTTACTCAAAGCCTTAAGTGGGAAACTGTCTTTCTACCCCCCTGGAAAATTTCCCTTTGCAGGAACCCAAGCCTGCACACCTAAGAGCTAAAAAACACAGTTCCTGAAAAGCATTTTTTCAAATTGCAGCTATACTTTCTCACACCTTTGGATTCATTTTCATTTGTTTGAAACAGTACATCTAGAGACAGACTGCAAACCCAGCCCAGTAGATATGATTGTTCTTCTCTTCTCTACTGCTTAGTAGCTTAAATTCGGTGTGATCCCTCACACCTCCAAAGAGAAAATAAGACCTTAAGTTAGAGTTTTCAAAAAGCATGAACGTACATCATTTCATTCCATCCTCACAGCAGCCCTGGGAAGGAGACAGCGGGGCATCCTGGCTCCAAGAGCCAGAGGATGGAGTTGCCTAATGGGTGGGGTTGGGAACCAAACCTACAGTTTGGAGATGTAAATGGATATTTTGTACTTGGTTTAAAAGGTTATCCAGACTGGTTTTAGATGTGAGATCAGGAGGACAAAAAGTCCCCTCTGCAATTGTGTGCTTGGGCTCCCTTGAAACTGAGCTACTTTGCATAGATCTTGGTGTTTCCTGATCCAGCTGGGAACCCTGCCCTATGTGTCTAAGAAGAATCCCAAAGGGCTGTGCCCAGAAGTTTCCAGACCTCTCTCTGATTGCCTGCTCTTTCTTTCCCCTAGTGTGCTGTCTGCTTTCCCTTCCTTACAGTCTTTCATGAGTGCACCCTGTGGAGTCTTTTGAGTCCTTTCAATTAACCAACCCAGCATAAATTGGCGCGAATGCAAATAAGGTATGTAAAATGGCACTCTATTGTGGATATGTTTAAAGGAACGTAATTCTACCTATTTTACAGATAAAGAAACTAAACCAGAGAAGTTACAGGGTTTGTTCAATATCCCACAGCAAATTCCAAATTGTTGTATTAGAAAAAAAAAAATGCAGAGGGGAGTGGTCACTGAGTTAAGAATGGTTAAAATTAGGTTCTCACTTCAGCTCTGTAATAAGCAAATTATGCAACCAGAAATAAATTGCTGAATCATCATATTCTTAATATGGAAAATTGAAGTAATGATACAGCTTGTGTCTGTGTCAGTGTGATTGAGCAAAAATACAAACATTTCACAATAGACAGGCAATGTCTCTCTCTCAAGATGACAGATGATGAAAAATGTTTAAATCAGTTGACTTTACAGAATAAAGTACGTAACTCTTAATGAAGTGTGTGTGTGTGTGTGTGTGTGTGTGTGTGTGCGTGTGTTTGAGAGAGAGACAGAAACAGAGACAGAGAGACAGAGAGAGACTGAGATTTGGGAGTGGACTTTGTAACTATTAAAGAGGAGATAAAAAGAATTTTATGATGAGAAAAGTTATTTCTCCACAAAATCAAGCAATATTTACTGAAAACTTCGATTATGAAAAAAATGAATGGAAGGAGGTGGTAGGTCAAGAATGAGAATAAACAAAGTAAGAAGACTAAATTGAGAAAATAGAAATAAACTGAACAATTTCGGAGGGAAGAAATTGAAGAAAAAAGCAACTAAAAGGGCAAGTAACATGGTGTCAAAACAAGAAGTCTAATTTGAGGAGGAAAAAACATGATTCAAAAGCAATTATTATCACAGGAATGAGGACTATTAAGCTATTGAAAGTAGCTTAGGGGTTTAATGATTCCAAACTAATTGATATGGTTTTTAATAACATAAAAGATACAGGTGATTTGAGTAGGACAAATGAAAAACACAAGTGAACAATACAAAGGACATTTAATATATATTATACATATATACATAAATATATAGAAAATTAAAAGACAACGAAGACCATTCTTATCATTCTCATGAAAGAGCTCCAAAGAAAATATATCTCTTTTACAGAATTCTTGTTTAAAAGAAGCCTAAACTATATAAGAAGCAGGAGCTTTGTGCTGATAGCTAGTGAAAAAAGTCAGTCATTCACTATAAATACAGATTTGAGAAGAAAGTTTTCTAGGTGGAAGTCATAAAAAGGTTTTTGTTCAAACTCACCATGATTCTCCTATTAAAATTATTTAAATGGCACCTAATATTAAGCAAGTACAAAGAGTTGATACTAGTTTTATTCGTAGGTTAATAGTGAAAGAGCGACGAGCACACGGGAGGTTACCAAGTGTTGAAGTGGGATGTAATGTCGCAGCTAAAAAATTAGCCAAGACCTAGAGCTGGAATCATCACTGTGTTATAATTAATTGCCTACTATTTGAGGGAACCAAAAAATATGTGTGCAGTATTATTTAATGAAAATTAAAATGAATTAAACTAAATTAAATTAAACACGCATGCAGTCTCTAGTAAAGTAGTGAAGAAGAAGAAGAAGAAGGTAAACTGTTATATATTTATGATATTTTTGTTTTTATTGTTTTTGTAACTATTGTTGCAAAGAACATTTGTAAAATGACATTTGCCTATTTGCCTAGAGCCTTAGGATAAAATATAAGGAATTATACTGCTCGCTTAAAGTCATAGAGACACGTATGTAATGTAAACTAGAATAAACACTGATAAAAAAGAATAGTTCAAAACACAATTGTTGTCTTGCTCAGTATAGGAACATAGAGAAATCTAAATTGAACATAGCTATACATTTCTTTCAGAGAAAGATTAAGCTCATTTAACAAGTTGTTGGCAGGTCTTAAGACATTCAGGTTTTGAACTTACTCTGCTTTTATGTGGGAAATCCAAATTTGAAAATTTTCACTCGGCTTTATGACGTTCTGTTACACTCTTACTAATTTAGTCATTTTGCCTTACAACAGCTTACAATTGGATATTTCATCCCTTCGGGAAATGCAAAATTTAAAGAGATGTTAAATTCAGGTAACATCACTGTCTATCAGAGAAACGACAGAGAAATACTATTACATAGCATGTCATTTGATGACACTTGTGATTAAGATGATAAATATTTTTTGAGTACTGTTTTTTTTTTTTGAGCTGGTTATGTGCACATATTCCCAAATTTTTAGAAGGGGGAAGGACAGTTGAAATAAAGTGATAAAATAAAGTGGTAAGGGGTATTAATTTAAACTTGGCCATGTTTCAAATGTTGATAAGAGAACTCTTCAAACTTTAGAATAAATTTATAACTGTAGATAAGACCAGGATGTCCTACTAAAATGGGACTAATTTATAAATCTTGTAGTGCTAATTTGAGATCTGGATATTACAGACAGGAGAGGATAAGAGTGGAATAAAAGGTACCATTCCAAGAAATAATTAAAATGTGAAAACTTTTTTTCGTTTATCTCTTTCGCACCACTTCCATTTCAAAGAATTATTTTCTTTTTGTTCTCAAAAACCTAATGTGATCACATTGTCTTATATCACTTTGCAACTTCTCAGTCCTATCTCATGTGATTTAAAATTACCTACTTTATCTTTCCTCCAAATTTGGAAACTACTTCTCTCAAAACAGCTCATCTCTATTTATATACCAGATGTATGTTAATCTTATTAAACTAATTTCATATTTTTTAAACTTAACTGATAATAATTATCATATTAAGTATTAAAAGTTTTAGAAACTCCCAGACCCATCCCAGAACAATTGATTGATCCCTTTGAATTAACATGCCATGTGTATGTCTATATGTCTATATGTTATATATACTCCTGATATATATATTATTGTTATGTTATATATACTACTAATATGCTATTGTTATATATTGTATATACTACTAGTAATATGAATTTTTTATACTGTGCTGCTATATTATTATACATAATTGTACATAACATAATATAATAGCATATAATGTAATCATGGCAAGGTATAAAATATACCCATTAATTAAGTGAAATACATTTAGATTAATTCATCTTTTAGAAATATATTATAAACATTATATTAAAAAAGTGATGAACATCCTTATAGATAAATATGTCTTTGCATTTGTGACTTTTACTCTAGCATAGTTTTCTATGTAGAAGTAATAACAAAAATATGCTATTAAATGTTTTCCAAAAAAAACCCCATATTGCATCTGTCTTTCAAATTTAGGGAAGTGTATAATTTATACCAAAATGTTGTCACTTTGTGTGAGATTTGCTAGAATATGGTATCTGTATAAAAGTCAAAATTCTTGAGAGGGTAGAAAATAAAGCAGAACTGAAATGTTCTGCATTGAAGAATTAGAGGAATTTGTAGTTTGTACCCAAAAGTTTGAGAAAGGGAGAGAGAGGAGAGAGAGAAACAGGGAGAGAGAGAGATGCTAAGGAGGAAGTGGGGACATGGATGGAGGGAACAGGGGAAGGGGATTTTCACTTGGAAGAGAAGAAAAAGAAAGGGATGGCTCATAGTTAGGAGAAGATCAGATAGAAATCTCACCTAGTGACAATGAAAGAGGGACAGTTCTGTGCCAGACTTTGTGTGGCTATATGTACGATATCTGCATATCTTCCTGATTCTTAATAACTATGGGATAAATTCAATCTTTTTTTTCTGTAAAAACCTATTGCTAAAATTTCCCAAGACTTTAAAGCTTCTTGTAAAAGACTACATCTCATTGTTTCATAATATCCCTTTGTATCATTTCCACGGTGTATTTAACCAATAGGATATTGTTTTGTCATAGAAATACAATTTTAACTGTTACAAATTATGCTTTGGTGAACTTTTTCAAAACTTGGACGTTGTCATGTATCTTGACCATTTCTAAAATTGAAATTACTGTGACATATGTTGTAACTTTTTTCCTTAATTAAAATTGGGCAATGAGATAAGGGATATTTTAAAAGAGTCTTCAGTTTACATTTCCAAATTTCCCTCTGGCTAGTAATGCGGTGTTATTTTATACTCCATCTCGGGTGCATGAGTTTGCCTCCACACTTATACAAACTTTCCTAGGTAGGAGAAGCTTTTCTCTTTTTTTTTTTTCTTAAACTTAGTTAATTTGAGGTCAAAAAGACATATCCCAATGTGGATTGGGGTTACCTTCTTTTAAATACTGTTTGCACGTTTATAGACCACTTATATCTCTGTATACCATCTTTTATGAATTACCTACACACAGAAAAACTTTTACTCCTATTGGTGATGGTGTAGAACCTTTTCCAATATTAAGATTATTAATAACTTATGTGTCAAATATTCTGCAATGTCTCCCAGCATTATCATTGTTCTTCTAATTTAGTTATGGACATATACTCTCTTTTTTATGTTCATGTCATCAAAGCTACTAATGCTTTTTGCTTATGTTTGCACATCTTGTATATTTAAAGATTGTCCTTCTGTAAGACATTTTATCCTCCTAATGATGCTTAAGGTTTCTTCCTACTGATGTTATGATTCAAATTTTGTTTTATTAATATATATTTAATATACCTAGGACTTATTTGGATATAATGTTTGATAAGACAGTAACTCTAGCATTTTCCAAATTGCTAAGTCAACTGTTCCAATAATATTTACTAGAAAAGACCTCTTTTTCTCACTGATTTTAAATACTCCTTATCATATATAAAATATTAATATAAAATATCAATATTTTACTATTCTTACACTAGTATCAAGTTGTTTAAATCATTATAACTCTCTGTCATCCAACAGTACTAGAAGGTGATCATAGTGGGAGAAACTTAGAAGTCACCCAAATAGAAGACAAACCAGTATCCTTAGAAAGTTTAGCTTATGATTTTGGGAAGGAAGGAGTTTCTGAGATAAAATGATATTTTGAAAAATTCAAGAGTGTATGCTAAATAAATCCAAAATGCCACTTTGGCATTTCTGGAGAGGATAATGTGGTTTATCTCTTCTAAGTAATTAAATGTTGTGTCATATTAATAGATTTTCTAATATAATATTCCTTATGTTCCTAAAATGAACACATTTGGTCATTTTGTATTATTTAAAATAACATGTGACAGTAAATTAGCTAGTGTTCTTTTTAAGATTTCATATGTACTTCATAAGCAAAATTAACATGCATTTTCTTCATTGTCTACATTTTAGTAAAACAGTCATACCATTCTAATAAAATAAATTTGAGATTTTTTTTTTTTGGTTTTTCTATCCTCAGTACATGTAGCATAGAAACTAACATATTGACATTTTAAACTTATTTTCATTCAACCACCTTTTTAATATTCTCATTAACCTGCTGCATTTCCTTTTAGAAATCCAAAATTGTAGAGGGAGAAAATCGCATTTTCACCTTTTATTTTAAATTCACCATGCGTTAGAGCAATAAACAAACGGTATGTAAGAAGGTTAAGTTAATAGGAGACCAGTTCTCCTCACTTGGTTTATGATTTTAACGGGAATGCCTCTATTACCTTATTATTAACATAATATTAAGTATTTAAATCATATATTATTTACATGTTAATTAGCAACACAGTCATGTATGAGATGGTTTTAGTTGATTAAAGGCTATCTCGTTTTATCTGTATTTCACCACATATATTTAATGTGCGTGGTACACAAACATCTAGTGATTTCTCTGCTTCTCCAGGGCACAGTTCAGAGCGGCTTCTCTGGAACTACAACACTGAAGTTGAAGTTCCTGCTCCACCACTTGCCAACTTGTGTCACCCTAACCAGTCTGCTGAACTTCTTTTTGTCTTAGTTTGCATACCTGCAAAATGGGGTAAAAATAAACTACTTACCTCACAGGATTGTTGTGAAGATTAAAATTCTTAATATATGTAAAGCACTTAAAACCACGCCTGTCACATAGAAAGTGCTAAACATGTTTGTTATTATTATGACATTCCAGGAAAGGACTGATAATATCTTCTAATATTAACTCCTTTAAACTTGATCACTATGTATGTGTTTGTCTAGATATGCTTAGATACAAAGCACACACACTTATATTCTTATACATTATAAACTAATAGGTATTTTAGTATCCAGCATCCTTATATTAGAAGTATGGTTGGACAAATATTTTCTTGGTGTGCTGTGGCGAGTTTTGGCATGTTTACACTACTTTCGTGTGTCTTTATTTTACATGCTCTGGTCCAAATGTGTAGAACAAAATTTGTATGTTTTCTGTTCTTTCCCTAAGAGATCACCACAAACTTGCTGCCTGAAACAAGAAAAATGCACTATCTTACAGTTTTGTAATTCAGAATTGTGAGATGGGTTGCACTAAAATCAAGAGGTCAGCAGGACTGACATTTTTTTTTTTCTGGAGGATCAAAGGAAGAATGAGTTTCCTTCACTCTTCCAGCTTCTAGAGGCCACCTATTCCTTGGTTTATGGTCCCTTTCCTGAGTCTCTAAAGAACTTCTGTCATCACATTTCCTTCTCTGACTACAGTCAGAATGTTTCTCTATTTTAAGGACTCAATTGATTAGATTGGACTCACCCAATATAATCCAGGATGGTTTCCCTATTTCAAGGTCTTCAATTTCAGTCATATCTGCAAAGTCTCTTTTGCCATGTAAGGTACCAGATTTTCAGGATTGGGATTTAGACGACTTAGATTAGTTCTTCTTGTTTATTGGATTTTATGTGGGAAATTAAGTTTGCTACATAAATTCTTCCTTCCTCCCTCCCTCCCTCCCTTTCTCCCTTCCTTCCTTCCTTCCTTCCTTCCTTCTTTCTTCCCTCCCTCCCTAAATTCTTCCTTCCTCCCTCCCTCCCTCCCTTTCTCCCTTCCTTCCTTCCTTCCTTCCTTCTTTCTTCCCTCCCTCCCTCTCTCTCTCTCTCTTTCTTTCTTTCTTTCTTTCTTTCTTTCTTTCTTTCTTTCTTTCTTTCTTTCTTTCTTTCTTCTTTCTTTCTTTCTTTCTTTCTTTCTTTCTTTCTTTCTTTCTTTCTTTCTTTCTTTCTTTCTTTCTTTCTTTCTTCTTCTTTCCCACTTAAAATCTCTTGATACCCTGGAACTCACTTACTAATGCTTAACTGATTCTCCTTTTCACACCACCTAAAATCTTCTAAAGATTTTGTAACCACCTTGTCTGGTTGTTGGCAATTATCAAGTATGGACTTTCAGATGATTTTACTATGGCTTATCTGTTTCACAGACATTTCAGAGGGCTCTTATCAGTTATTTCCTTGCTGCAGATATTAAATCAGAGAAATCATCCCAGTATGTTTTCCCATATTTTCCTTCTCCTCTGCAGTTAAATTGTTTTATATCCAAATCATCTTCCCTCACTCAGGACCAGCTAAAACACCTCACTCTTTCCTCTTTGCACTTGTTGCTTGGGCTGCCATTACAAAATACCATCGGCTGGCTGGTTTACACAACAGCAATTTATTTCTCACAGTTCTTGATTCTAGGAAGTCCAACATCAAGGTGTTGGCAAGATGCTAAGGCCTCTTTTCTTGGCTTGTAGGTGACTGCCATCTTGTTGTCTGCTCACATGACTTCTTCTCTGTGTGCAAGTGGAGAGAGAGATCTCTGGTGTCTCTTCTTAAAAAGATATCTGTTCTATCAGATGAAAGCTCTACTCTATAATATTGCTCCACCTTTAATATGAGTCTAGAGACTTTAAGTTTCTCAGGACAGTGTTAATATCCTTCTCCTAAAATCAGTTTTTGATCATGCCTCTTGTTTTATTTCTTAAATCAATTCAATTTTATTCTTTTATGGTCACCATTCCTTGAATCATTCATTTATTTGAGATTTCTTTTTTTGCTCTTTTTCTACTATCTGAATTAAATTGTTTAACTCATTCATGTTTACCTTTCTTCTTTTATGATATTAATATCTTAAGGCTGCAAATTTTCCACTGTGAGTGACTTTAGCTACATCTACTACGTATTGGTAAATAGATTTTTTTATAAATAGATTTTCATGCTAACAATTGCCTAATTTCTTTTTAGACATCAGATATTTTAGGTATTTCTTTTAGATTATTTTAATTTTTCTCTTAAGTATATGTCTTAGAATTATTAAAACAACCAAAAATTTTATTTACTGTGGATGGAATATACACTGGCACAATGATTTTGTAAAAAAAAAACCAAAAACGAAAACACACATACACAAAAAAACTTTCTTATAACAACCATACACTTTATGAGTAAGCAACTCCAGTTATAGATATTTAGGCAAAAAAAGTAAAAATCCACATCCAAAAAAAAGAAAGCCAATAGCAGCTTTACTCATAATGACCCCCCCAAAACAAACAAACAAACAAATAAGCAAGCTAATTAATTAATTAATTAAAAAACATACTACCACAAAACTTTAGAAATAATCCAATTGTCATTAATAGGAGTGTGGATAAACAAAACTGCAGTGTATTCAGAGAATTAAGCCCCACTTAGTCATAAAAAGAAAACTACTGATACATGTAACAACAAGGGTGAATCTCAAAAAAAATTTTTGTAGTGAAAGCAGCCAGACACAAAGTAGTACCTATTGTATGCTTCCATTTTATAGGAAGTTCTGAGATAGGCAACTAATTTTTGTTGTAAAAAAGTCAGAACAGCAGTTCTTACTGGGGCAGGAGGTAGGACATTGATGGGAAGGGGATGAGGAAATTTTCTGGGGTGATAGTAATGTCTTATATCTTGACAGAGGTTTGGGTCACACAAGTGTACCCATTTATTGAAACTCAACAAATATATGTTCCATTGTGTGTAAAATTTAGTTCAAGAGAAAAAAACACAAAAATAAATATTAAGTTCTAGTTAACGATGGGCACACTGAAGTATTTAGGGGAAATGTAATGATGTCTGCCATTTACTTGGAAATACATCTAAAAATTACCAGATGGGTTGATGATGGATAGTTAGATGTTTGATAAGCCGAGTGTAGTAAAATCTCAATGGTAGAATCTTGGGAGCCACTCCATGGATGTTCGCTTTCTTCGTGTGTGAGAATTTTTATAGCAAGATGTTGGGGAAATAGAAAATAAGGAGAAGGTGTCTGGAGGTATGTGATTGGATTTCCCTTTGAAAGGGGGAATGCCACTGCGGGAGTTTGGAGGGAAAAAGAAAGAGAAGTGCTGCTTCTGGAATAAGCCAGCCTGGACAGAAAGAGAGGAAATGAACATAATTAAGTAGTTTTGGCATGATAAAACGCCTCGGAAATCTCAGCTTATGTAAGAAGTCTCTGGACATCTTTGGGGTCCCAACTGCTCATCGGTGAGTAAGTTTGTTAAGGGCACAGCCAACATATCTGTATTTTCTCTATACACTGGACACCCAGTGACCAATCATTGACATTTCAGTTATTCAAATATTCTTCTTCCTTGTCTTGAATCATGCAAAAGGACAAAAAAAATCATTGTCTTATGACTGCATAATGCATCTCCTCTACCGTGTCTGAAAGTTCATTTAAAATCTATTCTTCACCGTTTTACTTTGGAATCTTCTTTTTCGCTCTCTCAATTCTTCAGAGTCAAAGGCATCTTTGTTGCATTTTTGCAACCTTCCTTTGACAATTGATGTAAGCTGGCAGGAGACGAAATATTTTTAAAGTGCGGCACAAGGGATGAGTTCACATACAATAGTTTTTCTCCCCTCTGATATACACCTGATCACTCTGAACGGTGCTCGGTTAAACAAGTCCAGTCTCTCTCTAGCACCTCATCCAGGATTTGAATTTTCCTTAGGGGAGCATGCCCTCATTCATTGGCTTGCATGTTTATATTTTCTGTGGCAAGCAAGAATAAAAGAAACATGAAAGGTGAGGGTCATCTCTAATGGAAAAATGCTGGAGTGGACTGACCTGAAACATGCCATGATGCACATCAGGGAAACCTAAGCGACTTTTGTGGAAAAGGAAAGCAGTTCTCAGATTTCCCTAAACTCAGCATGCCATGTTGAGGCTGGACCTGAAATTAAAAGCAAACAATTCCTTTAGTTTTCTTTTTCTAGACACAGAAAGATTCAGTAAAATTCTACCACCCGCGTTGGAGGATGGGGGTGGGGGGGTGAGGAAGTAAAAGCAAAATGAGTTTAAAAAGTAGCATGTAAGGGGCGCCTGGGTGGCTCAGTGGGTTAAAGCCTCTGCTTTAAAGGGCGCCTGGGTGGCTCAGTGGGTTAAAAAGTAGCATGTATATTCAAAATTTAAATTTCTTGCCAGTTCAGCAATGTAAGATGTCATGGGTAACGCAGGGAATATTTATTAAAATTTTTCATATACTCTCAGAATGAATCAAGATTAAAGCGAGGAGCTACACATAATAGAGCAAAAGGAGCAAAAATCTCAAGCTTTCTTCCAGGTGAAAGATGAGTCTTTTAGGGCCTTCCTGTCTAAAAAGCAACACAGCAACTGCTATTTGCTTGCTTTAGGAGCAAGCTTGTCAAAGATAGTTCTCTAGACATTTCTCCTCTGTTAGGTAACTAGCACACACTGTTTAAGAAACAACCCTTGTCTTTAATCCTTAACAAAAAAACAACATTTTGCAGTAGCAAATACATTTGATCTAAGAAACTGATCAGACATGAACAGATTTATGAACTCTGTCTTAAGCAACCTGACGCAAACAGACATTTTAAAATGTGTTTGGTTTTTTCAGAGTACCTTGTAAGAGAGAGTCTTGTTTTTTGAATGTTTAGTGCTGGGTACAAAGTAGGTTAGTGAGCGCTTTAATTATCAAAATGTACAAAAATAAAAACTTGAGAAAATGTCTTTATTTCAAATTGTAACTTTGTCTTCCACACTCCAGTCAGTACTGGTATTAGACATAGTGACATATAGACAGAGAAGGGACATAACACAGATAAAGCAAACAAAAATTGAACAAAACACAGGAAGATGACATTTATAATGCCGCTGACAAAGGCAGTCACTTCACTTTAAATAATGTGGCAGGCTGCAAAACTATAGTAATTACTAGAATTTCATTTTCATTAACTAATAAACGAAGGAAAACAATTTAAGTATCTGAATGTCATTTTTCAAATGAAAATAAACTGTAAACATTTGAATAACATCACAGCAGGGATAATATACCTAAGGAAATCTATTGAAATATGCGAGTGGATTCATCCTCTTCTATCACATTAAAACTGCAATTGACTGTAAACCTCCTACCACTCTCCACTGAGACTTTAATTGTAAAGATTCCTGTTACATATCATATTAGAATTTAGTTAAAATTGTAGAACACATTATTTCCAATCAGACAGCCAACCATCACTCACAAAGATTTTTAAAAAGGTGATTAATAATTCATCTCAGAGAAGGAAAAGATCTATATTTATACCATCTTCTCAGCCACCATAAACTACCTGACAATTGTTCAGTAATGATGCCCAGTAAATTCTTTAAAATGGTAATTTGTCATTCTGTCACTTCATTTGTGACCTAAAATTCCTCACTTGAGGCATCATCAAATAAATTAATCACTTTCCAGGATCCATTTCTCTGTTCTGCACGTTATTATGCCCGGGCTCTCTTGTGTTTCTCTTCATTTACATATATTTAATGGCTGAGCCGTGGTTCACGATGGCACATAACGCACACATCTCATTACAGGTGAAATATTCTAACTGCCACTATCACTGGGAAAGAAAATAACTCTCCCAATTTAATTTTCCTGATGTAACAAAACCATGATTCTTCACTATGAAATGTTGATGCCATCCATCAGTCACAATCAATAAAATCATCATAGAAGTACGCCTTCTTCAGCATCTTTCCTTCATACTGGTATTATTTGAGGAAGGTAATTAAACTCATAATATGTAATGAATGTAAATGAAGTAAAAACCCTCATGTTAGCTCTCTAACTATGCTTATTTTACGGCTTTGATTTAAAATATTTCCCTCACAACCTACAAATACATAAGGCCCGAAGAGAGAGATACACGCTGCTGCTGAGACATTCATCACCAAATAGGACGAATTTTTTTGAAGTATTTTTGATATAAAAGTGCCAAGTATTACTACGTACAGGCTTTTCACTTAAGTGATATATTCTCTTAGAGTTGGCATAGTGCCCGGCTTTCCTCAAAGGTAGGTCGCAGCTTCTACGCAGGCACTGTCGTGACAAATTCAGTGATTTTATTTCAGCAACTTGGTCTACTTGATGTCTACCTTTTGGGGGCTGCAGGGACCGTCTGCTCTCACGTTAGAAATTGTCTTGTTGAACTTGGCAATCTTGTCTGTTTCTGCCTGAAGAAGCTTGAGAAAATATAGATCAAAGAAGAAGGACATTTCACAAACAGCGGTTTGGGAACTAGCACGTCAGGACTATTGCCACCTACTGTAAATATTCATCTCAAATTGCTATTGTATTATTTTTGTAAAGGTCAACGGGGAGTGTTTTAAAGTAAACTAGTGTCACATAAACATTGCCCGTGTCTCTAAGTATGGTGCAACTTCATTTAACATTCATTAACTGGTTCTCCTCACCTACTTAGGAACATTAGTTTCAGGGGAATGGTGTCTTACAGAAGTCCATTTGGAACGAGGATTCCCTTCATTATGAATTCATCATCGAAGAATGGCGACTTTCTTTATCTTAGAAGTGGTCCCTGTTTGCTTGTTTAAAATAATGCTTGAGAGAGTGTCTAAAACAAGAAGTGAAATATTAACTCTACATCTCTGAAACAAAGGAGAAAGTAGGTGAATATCACTGCTCCACAGATGAATGACCTAACTACAATATTGACAAACCATCTAGACTGTACTACCTTCCTTCCTCATTAATTATCATATAGTTATTTTTAATGGGCACTTATTTAAGAAAAAAAAGACTGCGTGTGCAGTTTTGCATATGTTTTTATTAACACTGCAGCAGTCTGTTAACCTAAAGCAATCCCTCTAGCACACAAACCCCCCGTTGATTTAGCTGGAAATAGCAGCTCACCACTTTCTGAAGCTCTCTGGGGACAGTCCGAGGTGCATCTGAATTTTGAGACTATCCTCAGCTCACACTGAAACGAGAATGCTGATGGGCGTTCCAGCATGACACTGGGATGGGGCCCCAGCTGATGTTTGCGGATGGGATATCGCTTACTGAATCTTCAAGCAGACACCAAAGTGACTTGAAATGGCTAACTGTGGTGATGGTGCTGGGGAATAGAAAGTGAACTTTTGTCATAATTAACAAAACAGACTCAAGTCTCAAAGAAAATAAGATTGGGATGCAGTGATGGATTTAAGTGTTAAGCTGGGGGGTGCCTGGGTGGCTTAGTTGGCTTAGCGTCTGCCTTCGGCCCAAGTCATGATCTCAGGGGCCTGGGATCAAGCCCTGCATTGGGCTCCCTGGTCAGCAGGGAGTCTGCTTCTCTCTCTGCCCCTCCCCTGGTCATTCTCTCTCTCTTTCTCAAATAAATAAAATCTTTAAAATAAAAACAGAGGGTTAAACTGCAAGGTTATTAGAAAACTCTCACGAAAACTGTAGCCAAGTGACACTACATATATGTATTAAAAAAAAGAAATTAAGCAAATAGTTTAAACTAGTTTGGAGCATAGAAAAAGGAGATAGAGGAAAAAAACATTATTTATGAACCATTAATGAGTTTTAGAAAATTTGATGCTCTAATATTCAGTGAACAAAAGTATGGTTTTTTTTTGTTTTTTTTTTTTTTAAAGATTTTATTTATTTGACATAGAGAGAAAGATGACAAGTAGGCAGAGAGGCAAGCAGAGAGAGAGGAGAGAGGAGGAAGCAGGCTCCCTGCCGAGCAGAGAGCCCGATATGGGCCTCGATCCCAGGACCCTGGGATCATGACCTGAGCCGAAGGCAGAGGCTTTAACCCACTGAGCCACCCAGACGCCCAAAGTATGTTTTAAAGACAGATGAGGGTAACCAGTAAAGAAGACAAGTATAAAGGTAACGTACATGTCATGAACAAAGAGGAAAAAAGAAAGATCCTTACAAATACAAATGCATATATTAATTATGTTAAATGTACCACGGAAACTAGTGATTGCCCACATTGTGGAAGAGTGCACTTAACAAGACCAAACATCTAATGGGGGTGGGAGGAATTTCCCTATTACTTAAACAATAATCTCTTCACTCCTCCAGTCATATTTATAATACTACTAACAAAAACTACCCAAACTGAGGTCCCTGGATATTCCATTTGTAAACACCTGGCAATTAACATAGGTATCCTACTAATTGCACCAGAAAACACTGTTGTTACCATAAGTTGCCTCAAATATTGTTTTCTAAGACTAGAAAATTTGAATGCATTGTGAAACTCAAAGCTATGGTTGCTAAAATTAACGCTACATGGGAATTTTCAATTAAATTGAAGTTTCCATGGGGCAACTCCTAATAAACCTAAGGTAGTGAGTGAGCCTCTTTTATGCCCCAAAGCCAATCTTTTTATAGGCTACCTAAATAACCAGTTTAGCCTGAGATGACTTATTACTAAAAATTTGAATTACCCCAAAACACAAAGTAAACAATGTGCTGAGTTGGATACATTAGTTAACTAGGTAAATTTGCATAAGTTACATTTCCCCTTCAGAGTCTCTCTCTACTGATCTGTAGAAGGGGAACTTAAAAACAAACATACATATGATTGTTAAGATGGCTACCCAAAACAATAAGCAAAAAAATGAGTGATAAAACTTCAAATATTGTGCTAATTGCATTTCTTTTTCTTTCGTGTGGTATTAGTTTGCTAATAAAATATCACAGACTATGTGACTCAAAAAATAGAAATATATTTCTGACGGTTCTGGAACCCAGAAGTCTAAAATCAAGGTGTCAGCAGACTTTGTTTTTCTTGAGGCCTCTCTCCTTTAACTTGCAGAAGACGACTTTTGCTGTGTCCTCACATGATCGTTCCTCTATGCCTGTGAAAGCCTGGTGTCTCTTCCTCTTTTTAGAAGGACATCAGTCATTGGATTAGGGCTCTACAGGTGGGATCTTATTTAATCTTAATTGCATAATTAAAAGCCTATCTTGTATAGTCACAGTGAGGGTTAGAACTTGACAATGAGTTCTGAAGGTGCATAAGTCTATAAAAGCATATTGATAATAAAATAAATTCATACACATATCATCAAAAATTTTAAGGAAGATTTCTTAGGATAACTGTGGTGGAAACCAGGATTGCTCACTCATATCCAGTTTTCTGTCTTCTCAGGCATTTGGGAAAATTGCACACCTTATCTACTTGTGACAAGTTTTGGCCATTGAGTTGGAAGGATAGGTGATCGATTTAACTGTAGTTGTGAGACTCTCTGCCACTCTGTTTCCTTGCATGGTGATCATGATCTTTACTTGAGATGAAATTATCCCAAGATTGAGGCAGCCTGGGTGACTGCATCTCCACATGGAGGAAAACCCCTATATATTTATACAGAACTACAGAAAATTTGCATGCACAAGAAATAAACCCTCCATTTTGTTAAACCACTGTGGTAGGCACAGCCTAAAGGGACTCCTAATGAGTCACAACCATGCATAATCTCTTGAGTGCAGGGAGAATTTGTGTTTTGCTTCTTTCCAATAGAATATGGCAAAGGTGAGGGGACACTCTACCCATAACTATGTGACACTGTAAATGACTCTACTTCACAGACTCAGAGGAGGGACTCTTTCTGGCCTTGAAGAGGAAACTTGCTTTGGTCTGGACAGCCTGAAGAAAGGACAATGTGGCAAGAAACTATGAGGACTTAGGTCCTTAACACAAGGCCTTGCCAACACCTAACAAAACAGCTTGAGCCCACAGAGTTACAATCGTAGGAACTGAATTCTGCTAACAACCACATGAAATTGGAAGAGGACCCCAACCTTTAGAAAGGAATGCAACCTGGTCAACCTCTCGTTTGAAGCCTTGTGAGATCCTAAGCAAAAAATTCTAGTAAACTATGCCCATACTTTTGACTTATTAAATGTGATACAATAAATACATGTTGTTTTGAGCTACTGAATGGTAGTAAATTGTAGGCAGCAGTAGAAAACTAACACAGCCACTGAGACTTTAGGGTGTTAGTTATCACAGCATAAATCTAGCCTATCCTGACTGGTATCATGGTCACTGGAAAGGTGGAAACAATAAGGGATGATGGCCTGAGCAATTAGGTGGATAATTAATTGAACGATCATAACCCAACATAAGTCCAGAAGAATGGACTGACAACATTCAGGAGGGAGGTAAGCTATGGTATTAATCTCACATTTTTGTCCTTGGGGTGATGTAAAGAAAGCATATTTCTTGAATTTCAAGATGTCACAAAGTTTAGAGGGTTATCAAAAACACTGGATTTCAGAAATAGGATCTTGGGATACCTATAAAGGATAAATCTAACAGGTATTAAATGAAATTAAAGGTAGGGTCTTTGTTACGAAGTCCAGCTCTGAGAACCTTTGACAATTACAGCTACTTGACTTGCCTACCATGATTTCAACTGTTGCTTCCCCCCTCTAATATAAGGGAGAAAAAGCTGAAGCCAACATCTTTCATTCTGAAAATATTTGGCCACACTTAGCCTAGTGTCATCTTCCTCCCCTTCCTCAGCATCATCATCAGAAAACATGTATTAAGAACTGCACTGGCTTCTCTAGAGAATAAATAACAGACACAATTCCTACATATGGAAAATCTCACATCTAAGATATTCATGTGCCCTCATTAAAAAGAAGATATAGAGGTAAAATAGTTAAATATACAATCCAGAAACATACAAGGAATCAAAACCTCTAATGCTTAGAAAAGTTTTGGCTAATGAATCACAGAATGGAATCTAAAGTCTGGCAAATTCAAAAAAGAGTTCTCTAATAAAAGTCTGTTTGTTTACCTGGGGGGTGGGGGAGGTTGAACTCTAAATAAAACACCTGAGACAGCTCTAGTTCCTTCAAAATGGCAGCATCCCAATACAAACAATAAAGTAAAATAATCTCTCTACAGTTTGTCGAACTGTAGAACAACAATAAATGCATTAAGTAAATGATATCTTTCCTGTACATCTTGTCATTGGAGTCCATGAGGGAGCTTCTGGAATCTCTTTGTATATAGATTTAATGATGGAGCACATTTTCTACTGTTTAGCAGAATATAAACACAGACCTAATCAAAAGCATGGTACAGTCTCATCTAGACTTTGATTCTACCAGATAGATAGATAGATAGATAGATAGATAGATAGATAGATAGATAGTTTTTTTTTTCTGAAGGACTTTTCAACACTTTATTTTAAAAATGCTAAAATGGCCTCTTTTTGCTTCTCCTTTGACATTTGACTGCAATAGGTGCAATGAGTTTTATACCAAGGATTCTGTTATCATTAGAGAAACATGCCAAAGGAAGAAATTGTCCACTGTGAATAATGTTGCTGCAGTTCAGATGGGCGGTGGGTATGTGGACTTCAGCATTTTCAGTGGAGCAGTGTCCAGTAAATATATGAGCCTTGTACCACCTCTGTATATCTCACAAAGTAAGATGAAATGAAACTGACAAGTGCAACTCAGTCATTCCAAAGTTCTCCCCTTTTAGCAGTCTCAATTCTGGGGAAGCAAGCCTAACCCTTGAAACGTATTTTCCCTGTTTTCCTATTACACAATACAGTGAGATTGTTTTTCTTTTTCCTCTTCTTCTTCTTTTAATTATTATTATTTTTTTAAGATTTTATTTATTCATTTGACACAGAGAGAGAGATTACAAGTAGGCAGAGAGGCAGGCAGAGAGAGAGGAGAGA
The DNA here is from genome assembly GCA_002007465.1 of Ailurus styani. NCBI lineage: Eukaryota > Metazoa > Chordata > Mammalia > Carnivora > Ailuridae > Ailurus > Ailurus styani. The sequence continues at coordinate 4,026,581 of LNAC01000104.1, read as the reverse complement.
GGAGGAAGCAGGCTTCCTGCTGAGCAGAGAGCCCGATGTGGGCCTCGATCCCAGGACCCTGGGATCATGACCTGAGCCTAAGGCAGCGGCTTTAACCCACTGAGCCACCCAGGCGCCCATAATTATTAACATTACCATTTGTTGTTTTGGCTTTGTGTGGTACTTAGTTTCAATGACAACAATTAGTAGTAGATGTGCGTTTACTCCTCAACGCTGGGAATTGGATTTTTTTTTTTTTACAGACACATCCTGTTTTCAGTAATTGGATGTACCACCAAGGAGTAAAACAAAAGATGAAATATCCTTCAAAGGAAGACAAACAGAATTAATATTCCAATTAGGTAATTACAATCCCCCAGCCTAAAAAAAACTCTAGTCCTTTCCTTTTCAATCACAGATTATTGTGCAACATAGCTCTGTTATACTTAAAGCCTACTTTCTTACACCACACACAAGAATGTTTTTTAAGTTTGGGTTAAAATAATTTCTTCTAATGTTTAGAGTGGCTAGTTCTGACTTCTTTGGAATTTTCTGGCAAGATACAGTGAAGGAACCAATTTTTCTCAGTGTTCTTGCTGCCCCCACCTACGGAGCACATCATATGACTCATTTACACGACACAGTATAACATGTTAGATTTCTTTTACTGAAAAGAAGCATGGAATTAATGTTAAGAGAATGGAATCTGGAGTCACAATGCCTTGGTTCAAATTCTGATAATGTCATTTGTCAGCTGTGTGGCCTTGGGCAATTTCCTGAAACTTAGTGCCTCAAGTTTTCTCCAAAATACAATTATAAAAGTTCCCACCTTGTTATATAAAATAATAGTAGTTAATATTTGTGAGCATTTAATATGCACCAAGCACATTTCTAAGTACTTTACATATATTGAATCTACACATGTAAACCACCTGGAATAGTTTCAGGCATAATCTGAGCACTCAGTAAATGCCAATAGTAATAATGGCTATTGTTAGTAATAATCATAGAACTAGAAAGACATGGGGTAGAGTTCTCATCTACTTTTTCTAACTTTATATATTGTTATAGATTTCAAACCCAGCCCCACACCAGAAGGACATTCCAAAAGTCCTGTTCAATTCTAGCAAGAAGTTAAGAGACCGTGTCATGAGGATCTATGAAGGATGATGAAAATTTCACAGGAAATCCTTTGTATTTAAAAATTGTCTGAAAATACAAAATAAATTTCATCTAGATTAAGGACAGAATAACAATATGGAAGAAACAGGGGCTTAAATGCCTGTCCCCTCAACCAAAAGACACTCATTAGAATACTGGACACATGTTGCCAACTTCCATTTTCTCTATTAAAAATACTGCTTTTGTGGTGATGGGAAGAGGGGCTGGTTGTAGGAGTAAAAAATGAAAAGTGAGGGTATTCCCTTCCCTCGCGTGTATTGGAATTCCCCTGTGTTTGGCGCCCACATGCCCCACGCCTCCCAAGGGGAGACAGAGTGAGAAGTTATTCTCACAGGCATACACCTGTGTGCAGGATAGTATGTCCTCTTAAGATACATGCATGTTCTCCCTTGTGCACTCATTTTGTAGAGAGAAAATGTAATGTAATAAAGTCATAATTCCAAACTCCAACCCCCAACTGGAAATTGCTAAAGGATAGCAGTAAGTACAAGTAGCCAACTATTTTAAAGACAATGTCAGCATTTTGTTGTTCTTGGATATTTTGAAGTGTCAAGGAAACACATGCTCCATGGTAAAATTAAATCAGGCTGTGGAGTGTGATATAAAGCAAAAGGGCTAAGTCCTTATTCTACTTCTCTAAAGAAATCATTGTTCATAGATTGGTTTATGTTCTTGCAGTTTCCTGTGATTTGTTTTTTAATCTTGACGACATATTATGACTATCTTTTCATGACACTATTGATAGATTTATTTTAATAAATACTGGAGTGTTCCTTACATATTGGGAAATGAGACAAAATCTGGGGCATACACTAGATAAGGTGATCAAGAAGGGGTGCTTGGGTGGCTCAGTGGGTTAGGTTAAGCGTCTGCCTTTGGCTCAGGTCATAACAGGGTCCTGTGATCAAGCCCCTGAATCTGGCTCCTTGCTCAGCAGGGAGCCTTCTTCTCCCTCTCCCTCTGCCTGCTGCTCCCCCTGCTTGTGCTTTCTCTTTCTGTCAAATAAATAAATAAAATATTTTAAAAAATGAAAGAAGAGAAAAAGAAAAGAAAGCAGTAGAGGCTATTTGAACAGAGACTTGGATAAATATGCCTGTATGCTGTATGGAGCATGGGAATGGAGTTATCATTACGGCACATAGGCTAGTTCCATGTCTCTACTATTTCAAGAAGCTGAATGGACTTCTGTCATGTAAATGCTATGCATTCCTCTGAGTTTTTCAGTTATAAAGAGTTCTAAAAGTGCAACAGATGTACATTTAAAATGTTAATAAATATTTCCAAATTGCCTTCCAATTTTCATTTACCATGCCCTGACACCAAGACTGCCTGTTTCTAGCCTCCCCAACGCTTGCCAACCCTGCAGATTGTCACATTTTTTAATGTTCCCTAATCTTACTGGTGAGAAATGGTATTTCTACTTCCATTTCGCTGAGTACTAGCGGGTTTGAAACCTTATATATTTTTTGCATTTTTTAACATTACTTTTTCTCAGAATGTTGTTAAAGTTATTCCTGAAAATCCTTTAAAAACTAATAAAAAGGAAAAAATAAAAAAAACAAAAAACATTACTTTTTCTCCTATTTATATATGTATTATTGGTCTTTTCCTAAGGGATATGTAAGAGCTCTTTGTATATTAAATTACCCTTTTCTATGATCAAGGTTGAAAACAAATTTACCCAGTTTAATGTTGGTCTTTCATTTCAACTTTGCTTATTTTGCTTTTTATTAATTTTTCAAGTTTTATATAGTTAAAAATTCTTTCCTTTACCTATTTATCATTAAGTACCTACATGGTGTGAGACTCCCCTCCAGGAGCCAGAGATACGAAAGGATTAGAAATGTTGACAATCTAGTGAATAAAGATAGACAAAATTGTATAAATATGAGATGATTCCTATGTTGTACAAAGGGTAGGCAGGAGATAGAATCCAAGCGTTGGGTGATATGGGGCTGCTAATTTGCATAAAGGAGTTGAGGAAGGCCTCTCTCAGAGAGTGGCATTTAATTACCAGAAGGAAGTTAAGGAGGGGTCTCCAGCCAGAGAAACAGCAGGTAAAGCAGGATCCTGCTGAGTGTGTGTGAAGAATGGCAGAAGGGCAGAGGCCAAAGGCCTTGTGGATGACCAAGGACAGAGAGAAACAAATGAGGTCAGAGAGGAGGTAGGTATCAAACCAGGTAGAACCTCATGGGCAACTATGTGAAAAGCCACTGGGAGATTTTGAACACTGCATCTGACTTAATTGTAAAGGATTATTCTACCTGCACTACAGAGAATAGATTATAGAGGATGAAAACAAAGGCTAAAACAGAAAGAACATTTATGAGGATATTGCAAGAGATCAAGTAAGAGATAGAGCTTCAGGACATTTTAACATGCTTCTGAGTTACTTTCTTGAAGAGTATAAAGACAAAACTTACATATGTTTTCTTCTTAAAATTAGGTTGAAATTTTTGTATATAATTAGATCTTTTATCATATGCAATTTATTTTATTTTTATTTAGTTTTGTATTGAGATATAACTGACAGATATGTAACATTGTGTGAATTTAAGAAGCACAACTTGTTGATTTGATACATTTATATATTACAATATGATTACCAACCTAGCATTAGCTAACACTTCTATCAAGTCACACAATTACCATTTCTTTTTTGTGTTAAAAACATTTACAATTCAGTCTCTTCACAACTTTGAGGTATATAATACAATATTGTTGACTATAATCACTATGCTATGCATTAGATCTTGAGAACTTATCCTTCTAAATGCAAGTTCATACCCTGGAGCATCTCCCCAATTACCCCACCCTCCTCCTTACCCCTCTACTCCCTGGTAACCACCATTCTACTATAAGTTTCTATGAATCTGGCTTTTTTGATTATACATGTAAATGATATCGTAGGTATTTGTCTTTCTCTGTCTAGTTTGTTTCACTTAGCATAATGTCCCCAAAGTCCATCTATGTTATCATAAAGAACAAGATTCTTTTTTGCTTATGGTTAAACAATATTTCATATATATATACGTGTGTGTGTGTTATATAACATTATGTATATAACATATATATATAAAACATATTTGCTTTATCCATTCATCCATTGACATCCATTGATTGTTTCCATATCATACTTATGGTGAATAATACTGCACTAAACATGGGAGTGCAGAAACCTCTTCCTCAGACATCTTTTTGATATCCTGTTTTCATTTCTTCTGGGTATGTACCAGAAGTGAGATCTCTGGATTATATTGTTGTACTGTTTTTCCATTTTTAAGGGAGCATCCAGAGTTTTTCATTGTAGTTGAACCAATTTACATTCCCACCAACTTTTAGAGCATGACTTCCCTTTATTTCACATCCTTACCAACACTAATCTCTTGTCTCCTTGATAATAGCCATTCTGAGAGGTTTGAGGTAGTCTCTGTGGTTTTGATTTGCATTTCCTGATGATTAGTGATGTTGAACATCTTTTCATGTACCTGTTGGCCATTTGATGTCTTCTTCAGAAAAATGTCCATTCATTCCTCTGTCATTTTTAATTGGATTATTTGGGGGGAGGGGTTGGGGTTGGTTATTGAGTTGTATGAATTCTTTATGTATTTTGAATACTAACTTCTTATCCAATATGATTTGCAAATATTTTCTTCCATCCCGTAGGAATGATTAATTTTGTTAAAATATTCATGCTACACAAAGCCATCTATACATTCAATGCAATCCTTATCAAAATCCCGGTGGCATTTTTCACAGAAATAGAAAACACAATCTTAAAATTTTTATGGAAACACAAAAGATTCCAAATAGCCAAAGCAGTCCTGAGAAAGACAAACAAAGCCAGAGGAATTGCATTTCCTGATTTAAAACTATACTACCAAGCTATACAATTAAAAACAGTATGGTACTAGAATAAACATAGCCCAGTGAAACAAAAATAGCCCAGAAATAACCCGCGCATATAGAGTCAACTGATAACTGACAAGTGAGGCAAGAACACTCAATGGGGAAAAGTTAGTGTCTTCAACAAATGGTGCTGAGAAACTGGATAACCACATGCAGAAAAATGAAATTGGACCCCTATCTTGCACTACTCACAAAAATTAACTCAAAATGAATTAAAGACCTAAACATAAAACCTGATACCATAAAACTCCTATAAGAAAACATAGAGGTGAACTTCCTTGATATTGGTCTTGGCAATGAATTTTTTGGATATAACACCAAAAAACAAGAAACAAAAGCAAAAATCTACAAGAGAAACTATGCCAAATTAAAAATCTTCTGCACAGCAGAAGAAATAACCAATAATTGTGTAATTTATTTTAAAATAAAGGCTAAAATAAGTTTTCTGCTTTTTCCCCTGACATTAGCCTATGTTTTTTCAAGGATTGTTTGGGATGAATGTTTTATATTTACGAATTTTATCCACCAAGAATTTATTTTGTAAGTAACAGAGATCCAGTTTTAAGGGTTTGTTTTCTTTTTTTCCTTCCCAAATGATCTCATTCTAACAACCTTTTATTAAAAATCTATCTGTCCTCCACTGATAAGAGATGCTCTATTCTTATACGTGCTTGAATATATTTCTGGACCATGAATTCATTGATCTGTCTCTTGATCTTTGTGCTAGTACAATGAAATTCTAATTATTGCTGCTTTTAAAGATACTTAATATGTTTTAAGATTCTGTAAAGAGAGTAAAATCATTCTATGACAAAACTAGCTACAAGTCTTCAGTTAAGCTATTTGTGATAATTAACTTTCTCCACCATCATTAAAAACTAGAAAAGCAGAAAATAAGAAAATTATGCTTTCAAAATATTATTTGTCTTCCAGAGTGGTTTCATGACCATTACTACATCCCCCCAAGCAGATCTTTCCTCCACATTCTGTGCTTATTCATCTTCTGTTTATGAGCTTCTGCGATTTTCTATGAGAGCTCTTACTTCATTGTGCTTTATGTTAGGTCTACCTGTGCATCCAAATATGCAGAATGACAGATTCTTGAAGACAGGAACACTACGTACAAAAATCAAACAGTTTGGGCATTAGTGTCATTTGAAACATAGAAGATTTTAATTTTGATAAAGTTCAACTTATTTTTTTCTTCTGCTATCCATATTTTGTTGTCATAAACAGGAATCCATTCCTAAATCCAAATTCATGCAGAGTCACCTTACATTTCTTCTAAGACTTTCATAGATTTGGCTCTAGCATTTTGGTCTTTGAAAAAATTTTAGTAACTTTTTGTATATGGTATGATAAGGGTGCAATTTTATTCTTTTACAGGTAAATATCCATTTTCCATTCCATTTATTGAAAACACAATTGTTTCCCCTTAAATGGTCTTGGTCTCCTTGTCAAAAATCAGTTGACTAAAAATTGGATTTATTTCTGTACTGTCAAGTCTATTCCATTGATCTACCTGTCTGTTCTTAAGGCAGTATCACAATGTCTTGTTTACTGTACTGCTTTACAGTTATTTTTGAAATTAAGAAGTGTGGGTCTCGCATATTTGTTCTTCTTTAATGAAAGTTGCTTTACCTATTCTGAATTCCTTGCAACTCCATATGAATTTTAGGACAAGCTTGCCAATTTCTCAAATGAAGCCAACTGGGATTCTACAGGAATTGCATTAAATCTGTAGGTCAATTTGGAGTATATTGCCACTTTAATAATATTAAGTCTTCAAATCCATGAATATGGGAAGTTTTTCCATTCATTTAAATCTTTCTTTCTTTCCATAATGCATTTCAGTTTTCAGAGTATAATATTTGCACTTCTTTTGTTAAATGTATCTTTATATATTCTTTTTGATGCTATTATAAATTGAAATTTTTTCTTAATTTCATTTTTAGGTTATTAATTGCAAGTGTGTATAGAAATACAATTGATTTTAGATATAGTCATCTTGTATCCTGCAAATATACTGAATTCATTAAAAAAACTAATAGACTTTAAGTGGATTCTTTAGGATTATAAACAAAATCATGTCATTTGTAAATAGCTATAGTTCGTTTTTTACTTTCAAACTCCATGCTATTTCTTTTCTTTACCTAATTACCCTGGCTAGAGCCTATAATACAATGTTGAATAGAAGAGAGGAGAGTGAACATCTTTCTCTTTTTATTGAGCTTAGAAGGAAAGGAGACACTCTTTCACTGTTTCATATGATGTTAGTTGTGGGTTTTTTTTACTTAGTACCTTTTATCAGGTTAACAAAGCTCCCTTCTCTTCCTAGTTTGTTGAATGTTTTTATCACGAAAGAGTGTTGGATTTTGTCAGATGCTTTCTCTGAATTTTTTTTTTTTTTGCATGCTGTGTCTAGTAAGATGAACGTATGTTTTTTTGTTTTTTATTCTGTTGATATGGTATATTATTACATTAATTGATTTTCAGATGTGAAGCCAAGTTTGCATTCCTGAGATAAATTCCACTTGGTCATGGTGTATAATTCCTTTTATACGTTGCTGATTTGGTTTGCCAGTATTTTGTTGAGGATTTTGGCATCCATATTCATAAGAGATATTGGTCTGTAGTTTTCTATTCTTGCAACATATTTGTCTTGTTTTGGTACGAGGGTTATACTGGCTTCATAGAAAGAGATGGAAACTGTTCTCTTCTAATTTTTGGAAGAGCTTGTGAAAAACTGGAATTAATTTTTCTTTAAGTGTTTGGTGGAATTCACCTGTGAAGTCATCTGGGCCTGGAGTTTTCTTCGTGGTAAATTTTTTGATTATTATATCTATAGCTTTACATAGTATAAATATACTCAAGTTGTCTATTTCTTTTTGAGTCAGTTTCAGGAGTTTGCGGGTTTTGGAAATTGGGCCAGTTCATCTAAATTCTCAAATTTATTAGTGTACAATTGTTTGTAGTGTATTTTATAATTATTTTTCTGTGTAAGTTCATAAGGAACGCTCCCACTTTCACTTCCAGTTCGAATAATTTGAGTCTTTTCTTGGTCAATCCAGCTAACGCTTTGCCAATGTTTTAATCTTGAGCAAAAAACCAAATTTAGTTTTATTGATGTTCTCTATTTTTTCAATTGTATTAATTTCCACACTAGTCTTTATTATTTCCTTCCTTCTGCTTGCTCTAGGTTTATTTTTCCAGGGTTTTAAAGTGAAAGATTAGATTAATATTGATTTTTTTTCATCATTTACAACTATAAATTTACTTCAATTACTACTTAAACTACATCCAATACATTTTGGTATATTGTGTCTTCATTTTCATTCATCAATATTTTCTAATTTCATTTTTGAGTTGTTCTTTGATCCTTTGGATATTTAGGAAGAAGTTGTTTAATTTCTACATATACGTGAGTTTTAAAATTATAATGTTAGTTATTTCTAATTTCATCTTACTATAGTCAGAGAACATACTTTATATTATTTCTAATTTTTTTTTCAATTTATTGAGGTTTTGGGGGAAGACACAGAAGACACTAGCACATTATCTATCTTAGGGAATGTTCTAGAGGTCTCCCTGTAATACCTTCATGTCTCTCTTTCTGGGCCCTGGGATGACAATGTATTTGGCAGGATTCTCTTTGATTGTTTCTCCTTCCCCCACCCCCTTCACCACCACACTCCCCACACCCCAGTATTAAGCTCCACTAAATGCTGGCTCTATTGTCTTCAACAACACCCTGGGGCACAAATTCCATCACAGACTAATCCTGTCAAATTTGGTGATCTTGAAGTTATAGTTTCCACAGTCAAAATTTGTTCTGATCCTAAGAGTGTTCTTCCAGATATCTCTTTTCCCATTTATCTCCAGTAAACTGTCCTACATTTTAGCCCATAAATCCTATAAATCTACTAATCTCTTATCAATTGCCTTTCACCAAAATGTCCATTGTTTTTGAGAGTGCCCATAAGCCTAACTTCTTTAATCTTGCGAATAAAGTCAATTCCCTCCAAGAGGAATTTGGAGTTCACTGTTCTATGGCTTGCTTGTCCTCCCTAAGCAAAATCTCTGAGCCATGTCTTTTGGTGTGGTAGCAAAAGCCATAGTGAGCTTCTCTTTAAGTGACACCCCACTTGAAGAGCTGAGCACTCAATGGGTAAGACCGGGGCAGCATCTCTAGGCGTCTTTCATTTGCCTCTCTTGCTCTTAGCATGGAACGCCACCTAGTGGGCCAGAATAGGGGCAATTGGGGCCTCCAGTATTTTTGCAGCACTGTGCCCAAAATAGAGCCTCTGTCAGATCAGCGGGGGCTAGACAAAAGAAGAGAGCCCCCACCTCTTGCCCACATTCACCTGGAACTTAGCCGCATGAAAAGGTAGCTGGGAGCAAGATGAGAAATGCTGATGTTCTGCACCTTCAGGAAAGATAGAACTTCAGTGGGTTGCTGGAGGGAGAAGGAGACCTATATTCTTGGCTGTTCCAGTCTGGAGTAGTTTCTTTCTTCTTGAGGTAAGGGGAAGGACAGAGGAAGGGCATGAGTCTTTGCTCAGATACCACAGATTCTCACAGTTCTTACTGAGATATAGTAGATTTTCTTGAATCAATGTTTCTTCATTTGCTATATGTCCGTAGGACTACTCCCTGAAACTTTAAATGGTTGTTTTTATTTATAATTTTCACCAGTTTTACGGAGTTGAAGAGTTCCTCATACAGGCATGCCAGAAGTGAAACTCCCGTGTAATATTTCATGGTACGAATATATCATAATTACTCATTATTCTCTTGAATGTTACTGGTCTTCTGCTATTATAAATAAAGGTCCTATAACAATTTTTCAGACCTTTTTTTGAAGGACATAAACAGCTGCTTGTTCTTAGCATATCCCTAGAAGTGGAACTTATTGGTCATAGAATATATGTATGTTTGGTTTATTAACATTTTCAATTTCTTGAAATTATTTTTCCAACATACACTCCCACTTAGGATAAATGAGGGTTTTAATTGTTCTATGGCCTGGACAACCTTTGGTATCATCTTATCCTTTTAATTTTAGCCCTTCTGGTAGGATTATAGTGGTATCTCACTCTGGTTATAATTTGTTTTTCTAATGATGTTAAGCATCTTTTCATATATTGGACAAATTAATAGTTTATTTTCGATGCCAGCTGTAATTATTTACCCCCCCCCCTTTTATTTTAAATTGGCTTGGTTGTCTTTCCCAGTACAGTAACCATATTATCTTTTCAATTTCTCCTCGTGGTGACATTTGTCCCATGTGGTAGGCGGCTAATATTACAACGAGAATCATGGGTTAAAAAAATAATAATTCTAATGGCAAAATAAAAATCTTGGAAGACCGTACCTCGAAACAAGGGTGGAGAAAACAGTCTACAAGTGAAGACACCTTTGGGTCCCCTCATACCTATGTGATCTTCTAATTGTACACTGTAGAATGCTAACCACAAAACAGACATATTGTGATTATCTGTAAACATCAGAGGATATAGCATCGAGCTGTATTGCCTCCACCAGGACTCTGAGCCGTAAACTTGTAAGTACATTAGAAGCCGACGCTCAGCAGACTTTGCCGAATTGCTGGCAGCATCAACATCTGATCGATATGCATGTTCACCAGCCAAGCTGACTGGTACATCTGTTCTGTGAAGAAACATACATTCTGCCTCTAGTACAATCACTGTAATTAAAAATTAACATGCATTAATTGTTAGAGCTGATGTAAACAGCTGATGTTCCACTTAGCACTGTCTTCTGTACATATCATTAGGCAAAGCCAAATATTGTTAAGTAAACAGGCAGCGCCTACGAAAAGGAGAGAAATAGAAAACTAATTCCAACTAAATAAACTGACACTGTATTACAAGTCAAATTAAAACGACTAACCAGAGCCAGATTAGGCTCTGGATCTTCAGAGGAAAACAATTATAAAAGTCACATTTAATTATTTGAGTCTTATTTCGGTAAATGTATTGAGGCTGCGTCGGAAGTAGAGTCGGTGCGGGCGTGACACACTGGGATTTCAGAAGAGAGAAAGAGCTCTAGGAAAAGTATGATTCAGGATTGATTTACGGCTGCAGCATTCCACGAGAATGCATCATTCGCAGCCACTCCAGTCACCAGCGTTCTCTGGGGAGACCCGAATCTGATGTTTAATGTTAGAAAGAGTCTATTTTCTTCCGCGTGCATCTGCATAACTGCCATCCTGTCAGGGGGAGGTACAGGCACAGACTGAGACGAGAATATACACCTCACGAGTTAAGTCTTGTCTGACTTTTTTCTTTTTTTAATAATGTCATGGCAAAATGATTTCTCTATCTTGATTCAAAACCAGGAGAAAAAAAAAAAAAGTCTGCAGCAAGCAAGCGTGTCCAGTGAGGTGCACTCCCAGTTCAGAGAGCAGGTCCTTGTCTGCGGATTGCCCGGGGCGCTCAGCTGCTAGGGCCCCAGGCGCTTCCTCCTCCGCTGAGCCTGGCCCTGCCCGGGGCTCCCTGTCACTCTCAAATCCCACTTACAAATAGCGTGAATCTGAATGTCGAGAATGATTTCGGAGGCTATTTCCTCGTGAAGTTTGACTGAGTTTCCAAACAAACAAACAACAAACCCCTCCTGATAAATGCTCTCAAAAGGAGATCAAAATCACAGTGCGCTGGCGTCCAAAGAGGAGCCTCATTTATCAGGAAAGCATCCGGAAAAGCACTGCTCTACGACTCAGGGTCAACCCTTTCTTAGTTTTGTCATAGGACAAAGTCATTATAAAGAGACCAAAGATAGAAAAACTCCCTTAACATGGAGGCTTGCAATCAGGAGACTCTCATGGTAACTACACAGTTCTTTGTTTGACGGTGTCTATTTTATTTATTCGTAATTGTATTCAATTTGACTGTAAATGAATTAGTTCACATAGTAAAAAAAGATTTAAAAATGTTGAATGTACTCATAACAAACAACGTGAGATGTGTCAAGGGCCACAGGAATCAAAATGGAGCCTATAAAAGTTAAGCAAGTTACATAAATTTAGGTCATGAATATAAAAGATGGCTTGTGAACTTGTAAGTTTTCTGTTTGCTGTTCAAAACCACCACCAATCTGCATGCTTTAAACATAAAACATAAAAGTTGGTAGTAATAGGACACTCGTTTTTTGAGAATTTTAAAGTAAATCCCTAAAAGACATCATCCTTATTATTATAAAAATGTCTGATATTTACAAAATACTAAGCCTTTAACATGAAATGTCTGTTTACTATCTGAAAGCAGTTTGTGAAAGTTTTGCAATGATATTAAATATATTTTCTCTTTTTAAAATAAAATAATTAAAAATATTGATAAACCATTTAAATGAAATAATTTGAAAATGACATTATAGTGATTTAAAAGTTAACACATATCCAAAAAGAGTTAACATAAATACAGTACATGGATTATTGATTAAGAAAGAAGTAACACATGCTTCCCACAAAAACTGTATTAAACATTAAGTTTTCTTTTTCAAATTATTCAGATAATCTTAATGATCTTATGGTATCTCAAATGCATGAATACCTTCCAGCAGTAACTTATGAAGTATTATATATATTGAGAGTTTGTGTAATTAGGATAAATTTGGTTTTTACCTTGAAAACTTCTTTTTAAAATATCTCTTATTTCATTTTATTTTCTAGGCATTACACACACACACACACACACACACACACACACACACACACACACACACAATTCAATCCATTCTGGGAAATTCTACCTAATTTCAGTACCCTATATTTGTACAGTGACTAGAAAAAACTTTGCTAAAATTAAACAGTAAAAAAGATATTCACTTCTTTTGTTAAAAATTGAAAATTAATAGGCTTCTTTTTCATTTTCAAAGGAAAGCAGGATGAAGAAAATACCTCATTCATGAAAAGAATAGGATATATATTTTCTATAGCATTTTTATGAGGATCTCATAATATGTAATAATGATTCTTAAATCCTCAGTGTACTCATAAATAAACATTTATCCCAAAAAAGAGAGTGTGAATTGCTGTTATCTTAAATCCCTTACAATCTATAGGGAGCTTTCATGAACGTTGTAGCAAGCAAATAAATGTCATACAAAGGAAGGGAAAATAGAAAATATAGAATGAATACTTGTAGTTGTTAAAACTCCATTAATCCAGATAGTTTTTACCTAGTGTCTCTTGGAATATAATAAACATATTTAAGATTGATTTATCTCCTAATTGCTCTCATTTTCTGTTGTTTTATCTTGAAACACCTCATCCATTGTCTTTTTCATTATGCGGTCAGGTCAAAGTCTATGCTTTTCATATTTGATTATGCCTTTAGGTAATGGAATTTTCAGTAAATGATAGGTATAAGTAACAGTAAGAAATACATTTGTACTCAAATTCTCTTTTTACATCCCAATCTACCAACAACTTTGTCAATGAATTTAACAAATACAATGAAGAAACTGATATTCACTTTTTCTGTGAGCAATATGGCAATATCCAATGTCAATATCACAGTTAATCCTATCACCTTGTCATTTATGTCTTAAAAAATAAAACTCATTATTATCTGTGATTCCTGTTATCATCAGTTTGTTGTTAATAATTGTTTTTCCTTTCTATTGGATACTTTAGGTGCTCACTTCTCTTCATTCCTCCATCCAAAACTACAAATGTAATGCTACAAAGCCATAATTACAAGTATGACATAATTACAAGTAAGCCATAATTACAAGTATTTTCAGGCTATCCATAAGGTTAAATATCATCCCTCAGGGATTCCCTTTGGGTTCTCTACTATTATGAGTGGTAGGACTAGGTGGTGGGTACATCAGGAAGACAAGAAATGTCTCAGGAGAGGTATGTAAAGGAGGAGTGGAAGAGATTGAGAGAAATCTTTTTGTTTTAGCATTTTGACTTCCATTAGTCAAGAACTAGAACTCAGGTAGCAGTATTCATACCAAAGGCAGAGAGTCTTTCTAGTACTGATAAAGGGAACTCTCAGGGTCCTTGAAGAGCAAGGGATTGTGACACAACTGCCATTCTAGTTCAAAATCTCAGGAACACTTTCATTCAAGTTGGTCAAATGACAGAGTCTAGTGGCAGGGATATATGTAGTCAGAAGCATTATCTGAAAACAGAGGCATTGAAACTGAAATTCAACTTCTGCTCTTTTCTCACTCAATGACAGTATAGTGAGCTCATCTAAAAAGTTAAAAGCAATCAACCATATTCACGTTGGGCCTTGAATCTGCCCCCAAAGTCTTCCTGTGTTCCTCTAGTTTGTTCTCTATCTAACACTCTACATGGACCACAATGCTAGTTCAGATTTCTTTCCTCAGGCCCCTAACCATCCCCTTTGCTCTCAAGTAAGACTCTCCTCCTATCTCATAAAATACAGACACCAGAAAGTGAAGATTGCCTTAAGATCCCACCAGGAAACCTACAAAATCAGCTGCATCTTTTCCACTTTTACTTTCCCCTCTGTGTAAAAATAGAAGGGTCCTTCTTTTTCCCAGGCCACTTACCTGTTGGACTCCATTCTATCCTTTCTGACTTCTCAGAGAACCCTTTCTACCCATTTAATGGTCACTTCCTTGTAAGCAAACTTCTAGAAAATGTCTTTTGATGATAATGTCTCCAGTTTTCATCCTATTGATTCCCCAGGGTCTGTTTGCTTTTTCAGAGGAGAAATCTTTTATTAAGAAAAGATCAAGCGGGGTCTGGGTGGCTCAGTCAGTTAAGCATCTGCCTTTGGCTCAGAACATGATCTCAGGGTCCTAGGTTCGAGCCCTGCCTTGGGCTCCCTGTTTCTCTCTCTCCCTCTGCCTGCTGCTCCCCCTGTTTGTGCGCTCTCTCTCTCATTCTGTCAAATAAATAAAATTTAAAAAAAAAGAAAAGAAAAGAAGATCAAGTGCATAAGGAATGATTTCTTGAGGGGATGCCTTCAAAGGAGGAAGGGAAGAAAATATAAGAAAGTGAGGAGAGGAGCACCTGGGTGTCCCAGTCTCTTAAACAGCAGACTCTTGATTTCAGGTCAGGTCATGATCTCAGGGTGGTGAGAATGAGCCCCACATTGGGCTCCCCTGCACTCTTTGCAGAGTCTGCTTGGGATTCTCTCTCTCGCTCTTTGTCTGCCTCCCTCCCCCCCGCCCCACATCAGCCCCCATCTCTCTCTAAAAAAAGAAAAAATAAAGTGAGGAGAGCTTTCAGACAGTGATGCTGATATGAGCCCTTGAAAGAGAGAGCATGCAGGGATGAGGGTGGCTTACAAAGAGTCTCAGACTGTAGCGTAGCTCTAGGATAGTGTCAACCCAGCAAATGAGGACACCTCAAACCAAAGCTGCCCAGTTAAGGAACGCCAGGTCTCTCGGAAATGGACCTGCATTATACCCTCTCTGCTCAGTTATTGGTTGTGAAGAGTCAAAGGGAATTATGGCTTCTGCTGCAATGGTAGTCAATCTAGAAGGACAATGTCTGGAGCCATCATTCAGTTCTGTTCCTGCAGCAGGATGCTAGAGTGGGACATTTTCTTGACAATACTCTCAGCCTCCTGCAATTTATCAACAGTCATACCCCACTATTTAAATCATTCTCATCCAAGCTTCCAATGGACAAAACCAATTAATTCTTTTTAGTCCTTAATTTTCTTGTCTTTTCCACTGCATTTGACACGATTGACCACTCCCTCCTTGAGTTTCTCTTCTCTTGACTTCTGTGACGCCAGACAGAATTTTTCTCTTTAACCTCTCTTTTTTTGTAAGATTCCTCCTCTGAGAATCACAATTATAACTTACCTTCCCATGTTTCTAAAATTGGCAAATGTTACTATAATGTACCAGGCTTGATATAAATGACAAACTGTAAAGCTTAGTCAGTTTGGGCTGTCAAAACAAAATGTCATAAGAGGGGTGCCTTAAACAAACAAACAATTTTTTTCTAGACCTGGAGACTTAGAAGTCCCAGATCAAGGTGTTGGCCAATTCAGTTCTGGTGAGGGCTCTTTCCCTGGCACAGAGACGGTCCCCTTCTCTCTGTATCCTAACATGGCTTTTCTTTTGTGCAAGCATGGAGAGAGAGAGAGCTCTCATGTCCCCTCTTCTTGTAAGGACAACAGTCTATCCATACGTCGTCAGTACACTACTTAACATTCTGCCTCTTAAATGTCTATTAGCTCCCCTCCATCTTCATGGGTTTTCTGAAACTATGAACCACTTCCCTTCATACTTGGATTTATTACTATAAAATCTTTCATTGGTTTGTTTGTCATGAATCTATTCTCACTACAAATTGGGTGATCTTGCTCCAATTTAAATCTGATGAATATCACTATCTTCTTAAAAACCCTTTAAGATCTTTGAGATGCAGTTCAACTAGGGGGAGCAGAAGAGGGAGAGGGAGAAGCAGATACCCCTCTGAGCAGGGAGCCTGATGTGGGACTCGATCGCAGGACCCCAGGATCATGACCTGAGCCAAAGGCAGATGCTCAATCAACTGAGCCACCCCAGGTGCCCCACAGAAAGCTCTTTGATGTGGGGCCCCTGTCTACGCCTTCAGCCTCACCTTTGCCATGTCCCATTAGACTCTGCATTCAAGTCAAACAACACTTCTTATAGGTGCTCCCTTACACAATTTTACTTCAGGTCTGGCTGGATCTATTTTCCTCTAATTCCAAATTTGACCAGTGCTTACCCATTTTTCAGAGACCATGGGGGAAACCTTCCCCAAGTCTGTGAGTCCAGATTTGATACTTGTTTTCCATGATCTGAGAACAATGTATTCTATTACAACTATACTGCAACTGTCCAATTTCTCCCCTTTGCTAGTTATGGAAACATGAAGATTGGAATTACATCTGTCCTGTGCATCATAACAACACTTAAGACATAATAGATAGTCATAAATATGCCCAGTGGCCATTTTAACAACATGATCTTGGAGCTATTGTCTTCTCCTTCTTATCACTCATCACACATAGGTTCAATTATTTGAGCTGGGAATCAGAACAACTGAGGGAAAACCCTCACTGTACTATTAATTAACTACGGAACCTTGAACTAAACTCTTTAGCCCTAGTTTCTTCATTTCAGGGTGTGTTCTCCATATGAGTTTTGTCCTCCAAGTGAGTTTCTTTCAGAAACTGGTTGAATTCCACTGGATTTGATGACTGGTAAGATCCTTCCCAGCTCTAAAATATATTTTTGCTTGGCTAGAAAATATTGAGTGAGTGAGACGATATGTGTTATGGAGTATCGGTCAATTATATTAAGCCCTTTTTAAATTATAATTCCCTTTTAATATAGTCTTTTATTAATCTAACACTTGGTAATCTTTCCCCCATGGTTTCAGTTCTGTGTTGACTTCATATGGACAGGGTATGTCCTGCACTTTCGTCCTCACTTCTCAACTATTCTCAAAACTAGCCAGCTTACCAACTGGCCAGTGTTCTAGAGGTCTGTCTGTGATACCTTCAAGTATCTCTTCCTCGGCTTTCTCATCTCTAAAATGGGAATAGCAATAGTACCTATAAGGGGTTTTTTTTGTAAAGAATTAAGTGAGCTAATTTTTGTAAAGTGCCTGGCACACATTAAAATTTATAAAACGCCATTAATTATTATTATGGTAAGGGATCAGACCCTTTTCCATTTACCCTGATATGACCCTTGGATTAATCATCCATCCTCACAAGTATAATGACCTTTCAACAGATTCTTTTTGTCTCCAGGCCTTTAAGTATTTCTTTAGTTTGTGAGATACCACAAACCTTCAACTTCTGCTTAATAACAACTTTGGGCTCCCTTTTTCTCTCTGAGTATGCAATTTTTTTTTGTTACCAAAACAAAACAAAAGAAAAATATACCCTAATTATTTTTTCTTTTTGTTTCCAATTTCTGTCCTCTGTCAATTCTTCCTTGTACCTCACTATCCTTCTCAGGGCTACTGGGTGGCTCAGTCAGTTGAGTGCCCAACTCTTAGTGTCAGCTTAAGTAATGATCTCAGGGTTCTGGGATCAAGCCCTGTGTCGGGCTCCCTCTCAATGTGGAGTCTGCTTGAGGATTCTCTCTCTCTCTCTCTCTTTCTCTCTCTCTCTCAAATAAATAAATACATCTTCAGAAAACAAACCACGAGTATTTTCCTGGAACTGGCATTGGGTTCTTGTATCTACAACGCAATGACCATAGCCTCAAACCAATTGAGCTCTCTCAAATCCATTGCAACTTTAAGGGAAAGGGCGTTTTACTGTGATAAACACTTATTAATAATTCTCTGGGAATTACAGGGCTTCCAGGGACAGAATATAAACCTTCCTACTGAAAAATTGTTCCCTACCATCAGGCAGAGGCTTCACAAAGCTCACTTCTTCTGAGATGAAGACTAAAGTACCTAACCTTTCAAAGGAGAAAGCAGGGAGGTTTGTTTTATACCCTACCTAGTTTGTAGAATTACAGGAATTTAGCAGAAAAGACCAGATATATTCACTACTCCCTCCTATTCTCACCTCCGCCTGTCCTTACTCCCATTGCCGCCCCAGGCAATATGGCATGAAAAGGCTCAGCAAGAAATATTCATTTGTAAAAGAAAAACAAATCATTATAGCAACACTCACTGGTCATTCTGTAGCAAATGTGCAATGCTCAGATTTTGTATTTTCCTGAAATAACATGCACATTTTAGGCATGAAATTATGATTGTTTGACTGTGAAATGCTGCACCCAAACACCATGTGGCTTTTAGCAGCATATCATCATATCGAGAACTATTTTTACCCTTTGGCGATTTTTCCTGCCTTGGCTCTGAGAGCTAGTCCATACGGTATTTGTATGTGGCATCAGTGGCAAAGATTTTTTAGAAGAGTAGATTTCTTATGTAGTACCATGTACCAATGATAGCACAGAATCTAAAGTAGAAATTAAAATAACCTGCTTTCAGGTTCAACTGGCAAGAAATAAAGTCATAGTGAATATGAAAGAGGGAGAAACAAAGATGAGCAAGGACTTGAAGCCTACTGTTCTGTTCTTATTTCTCTTAAAAATTGCTGTACATGCCTACCAAGTTTTAGGAATAATTTTAGTATATTTAAAATGTATAGTCCCTATTTCTTCCCCGTTGAATTTGAATACTTGTGGCAATGAACTTTGTCCAGCATCCCATTTGAGAAAAGCAGACAGAAATCCTTAGAACTTCAATGTATTTGCTGCCTTTCAGAAGCCCGGGCAGAAGAAAAGAGCAACTTCGTGAAAGATTTAAGCACATATTGGTCCCCTTCCAGGACGCAGACATGAAGCCATATAAGAAATATTTTGAAAAGACAACCAAAATTAGCCAAACTCTTTAAACTTCCAAAATGCTTGGAGCAAAAGTCTGTTTTAGTTTAATCCAAATTAGTTTGCAGACTTAACTAGAAAGAGAAGCTATAGGAAAATATGTGCTGGCTTAACGTTTGTGTCTTGTCTATGACTACAAAGTGGGCTTTTGTCTCTTGAAGAGACAGATCTGGTTATGGGGGTTTCCAGACATATGATGACATAAAGGTATAGTGATACTGAACCTGAACTCTACGATTCAGAAGCTCCATTTGCATTGAGCATAAGACAAAGCTATGCTGATTCATATAACATTTCTACCAGCTTGTCCATTCTAAGGAAATAACGGTGTTAGAAAGAGTCAGCAAATCAGCATTATTTTATACTCACCCAATATATATTGCTGTTTGACTTGGCAAGCAGATGTTTCCAAAGCTGCTGAGATCACTTTTTAAGGTTTTCGAGTGTTAATCACATTATCTTCTTCTCATAGTCACTTTCACAGTTACTTCTTTAAGGAGCTTCCAAGCGCTATTCCTTTATAAGAAAATGTTCCAGAGTTTCTATACTTAAGCTGAAGCTCAACTTGTCCATGCAGCCTAACTTGTTGCATATGTATTGCAAAGAAATTCCATCTTGTCAGTTGATTTATTGTTGTATCAGAAGGAATAAACTCTTGAACCCCAGGGGAGAAAAATTATGCTGTTCCATTCTACTCATGACATTTCAACATAGGCCAAAAAATAACTGGGATTATTTTCTCAAGTGAACAAACCGAAATATGTTAAGAAAAATAAAAGTAAAAATTTTTGTCGAGATCAATGGTTTCTAAATCTTTAATTGTAAAAATTGCTCCCCTTTTCTGATGATGCTTAAGCTTCATTTTGTAAGTTTATCTTTTCTAGAAAAGTACTGCTCAACCATCTGTTTTTAAAAATTCCTTATAAGAATTAAGAAGGAGAATACTAGGTGAAGACACAGATGTGCAAAGTGATACATACCCTTCTGACTAATTCTTTGAGTGAAGTTATATCTGACTAATAATGGGATTTGGCTGAAGCATTTTAACCGTCTTTGTCATTTTTCATCATATATGTTTAAAGCTCCATACACCAATAGCTGTGGCAACAGTAACAAAGAATAACCAGTATTACGCGGTTCTGTAGGCTGTGCAGATGCTAACACAAAAGGAAGTAACATTTCAAGCTCTCAACTCGGAGAAGTAGGAACGATGTACGATCCCATGCTAGAGAAGATGAAGCTGAGGCTTGGAGAAGTTGCAGTGGTTTGCTCAAAATCATAAATCTAGGAGATGGCCGTCAGGACGTTGAATTGATTCGTCTGACTTTTCAGCCCCTGCATGAATTTCGACACAAGCTTGGGCTGTTTTCTTCCTGCACCAGAAACCAGCCCCCGGGTACCCGATAAACTAGAGCACCAAGATTGTCTTTGTTACGATTTTCTTTCAAGTTGCCTTCCTCCTTCATCCCTCTCCCCACACTGCCACTGGCATACAAGGGGGGGAAATGGCCTCAAAATTGTACTGTGGCCTCAGAAAGGGTATTTGCGCGATTAGAATAGGCTAATAGAAGTCTGTTTGCATTATTGCAGCTGATCACCGAGTATGATCATTACACAAAAGAAAGGGGCAAGGAACATCAAATGAAAAAATGCCTGAATTAAGATTCTCAGTTCCCCCCAATGTGACATATCAAAAAGGCTTTTCTAGTGAAGAAAAACACGGGTCTCAAAAAGAGAATTGTGGTGCTCGAAGTTGTTTCAATGTGTTATTCAGCTTTATGCTGTGAAGCAACTTACAGTACTCCAATTGTTTACTCACTCAGCTACATGTAAAATGTGTACTTAGGAATGCTTTATAATAAGATATGCAACAAAGTCTGTCTTATTTAACTGCACTGATTAGAAGGGGCAAGCATTTCACTTTGGCACAGTGTGGCCCACTACCCCATTTCATCCTGTTTGAAAATTACTCAGAGTTCAGAATGCCAAGCTTTGAGCACAGAAGAACAATGTGTGGTTTAAAAAATAAATAAATAAAATAACAATAGTGATGATGAGAAGAGGGTGAAATAATGCAATCCCTGATTCTGTCAGACGGCAGCTAGTTGGGGGGGGGGCGTAAGTCCCATGATGTTACCAAAACAGAATCTAAAAAAAACAACCCGTGCAATTACAAAAGATGCAAAGTTTAAAACTACCCTGTAGGAGTGAGGGTCACCAAAGCACTGGGTGACTAAATGAGAAAGACTTGAAGAAAATTTCTCTGAGGATAACTACTGGTGAGCTGCAGACAGAAATTGCCAGGCAGCCTGAAAACAAACTTGACCTTAATGGTGACCATATTAAAAGTATTACAGAAAACCTCATGGAGCAAGACCCGAGCAGTAAGGAAAACCAGCAGAAATTCTGTGGAGTCACTTAAGTGTTTTTCATTTACTAATAGAAATGAAATGTTTGATTGCTGGCCCCTGAGATTTGTGAGTATCCCACCTAGATAAGTTCCAGATTTTGCTCCAAAAAAGAAGAAAATCTACTCTTTCATGAGCATAGAATGAAATCATTTATCAGAAGGTGAAGTCATGTTAGAGAATTGTGATCTATCACTTCAGTCATCTCGAGGTGAAGGAAAGGTAAATTCGGGCACCTGGGTGGCTCAGTGGGTTAAAGCCTCTGCCTTCAGCTCAGGACATGATCTCAGGGTCCTGGGATCAAGCCCCACATCGGGCTTTCTGCTCAGCAGGGAGCCTGCTTCCTTCTCTCTCTCTGCCTGCCTCTCTGCCTACTTGTGATCTCTCTCTGTCGAATAAATAAATTAAAAAAAAAATCTTTCAAAAAAAGAAAGAAAGAAAGAAACTGTAAATTCAAACAGATTAAGTGACTCTCCAATGCCATTAGTGTTGTCAGTCAGAGGTGTACTCAACAGGGTGTGAGTGTGTGTGTGCCATAGTCAGGAAAATGACTTTTAATCCCTTCATTATAGACCTTGTATTTATTTGTCCACATTATTACAATTCTGAAATATGAATGCATTTATATTTAATGCATGCATTTTAAAAGGCCAAGTTTTATTTCTTTTTTAAAAATTTTCTTTCCTTCTCTATTCCTCCCAACCTTCCTTCTGTCTTTCCTTCCCTCCTTCCTCCCTCCCTCTCTTCCTTCCTTCCTTCCTTCTCATCTTTCTTTCCTTCTTTTCTTTGCCGTGTTCCCTCTTTTTTAGCCACCTACCCCGACCAAGAACTTGTTAAATCTATGATCCGTCTTACATTCTCACCTCTGTTAGATTAAAAAAAACCTTCCAGATTGAAATCAAAGCCAACAACAACAGAATTCCCAAGGAGCAGATCATGAATATGATGGAGGTTTCAGAATACCACGACAAGTACAGATTTTCTTTTTTAATTATTTCAAATCCCCTGAAATACAAACTTTCCAAGGACTAGAACACGTGTTTTCTAACTATAAAGCTAGTGGGTTTTTTTTCCATTCTTTCACATTTACCATTTTAATTATTGTTTTCACCCACTGACAAATAAAGTTATTGAAAAATACTATCGTACTTCACTCACATTTAAGCTTCTGGCCAGCATGAAGTAAAACTGAGACAGATTCAATATTTTGTGGATTTCATTATTGAAGACTTCTTATTTTTTGTGTAGAAAAGTTGCTCTAAAATTATTACACTTAATTAGTTGATAAAACTCCTTTTTAATGAATAGATCATAGAGTAAGCCTCAGAGTGTTTTACATACATAAGCATAGATCCAGAAAATGTGAATATTTCTGTGGCATACAATTAAAATTTAGAAATTCTATGTATCAATTTAGCTGTACTAATTTTAGATTATTTTATTAGTATGCTCAGATGATACAAATTTTTTTCTAAAAATCATCTCAAGACAACTTCCAAAGGTACCTCACTGTATAGAAGGAGGGTAGGGTGGGTAAGAAACCAACACGGACCATTTATTTTATTTTATTTTTTTTCTCCTTCTGTACTGGCATTCATCTTTTATGAGTGTATATTTCCTTTGAAAATTGACACTGGCTTGAACCACAACCACTTTAAAGTTTAGGATCCTAGCTCATTTATGGATTTTTACAACTATTAGTACAAGACTGGGTTTTAAAATAGTTTTAGGGGAAAATAATCATTTTCTCTCTTTTCTGACTTCAACAGTCCAGGATACTATTGATTTATTAGATATCACTTCTAATTGATAAATCCAAATACTGTTTGTCCAAGTGAAAGTACATTGGAGTTATTGGCCAGAGGATTATAGTCATTCCAAGGAGAAATCTCTGCCTAAGAATTCATGCGGTTGAGTGTGTGATGTAACCTTTATGATCAAAAGTTACCTTTTGCTTGCTTTATGTTCCAGATTTAAAGAAAGAACAGAATTGCAACCACTCTTCCTACACGTCAGACAGCCCATTTCTCCAGTCTTCTCCAAATGAAACAATACAGATCTATTAGTGTAATTATCGCGTAAGGTCATTTACCACTTTGTAATTGCTGCAGGTTGTGAATGATGTATGAAATGAAAGCATCTGCAGTGCAAATAGAACATAGGCAAGAATGTGCTGTGTGCTAATTAGGTAGCCATCCAATGATAAGACCCTAGGGAAACAGGACAGCAAAATCCCACAGTGTTCTGCAGTCACAAGGCAACAAAACATTCCTAAGGAGTTCAAAAATATATCCATTATCAAGTATAATCCTTTCCTCTCCTCAGACTCTCTGAACTCTGTTCTCTGCCTCCACACACCCCTTCTATCTACTTCAGCCTTTGCAATGCAAATCAGGCCCCAACAGTCAAGAACCATCTGATTGCTGTGAGAAACTGTCCTATTTATTCATATTAAAGATCCAGGACTTACTTGAAGAGGGTGGAATGAGTCATGGTTTTTATTGTTTTCCTGGTCCTATTTTTTTTTTTTTTCAAGAGTGAGCCACATGGCTAAGGAAATGTGACAAGGCTTAGACATCACAACCTCAACTGGTTGAGGAGGAAGGGAGTTCATGCTACTTAAAGCCAAATCTTAATTTCTTTATTCAACAACCCAACAGGTTTAGAATACATAAACCAAACAATGGTTAACAAGCTGAGTTTTTCTTAACCAACTCTTAAATACTCACCTATTTTACATGGATGAATTGTAAATTTCAGGAGTCTGTTAAAGGGAGCACCTGACACCAAACATATTAATTAATGAATTAGTTAATGAATTCAGTCAAGTTAACCAGTAAGATGTTCCTTCTTTGCTTCCACTACAAAAAAAAAAAATATTTGTTTAGCTTCCTGTTGCCCCCATTTGGGTAGAGAGAATTTAATGGCATAAGTTGCCTACCAAAGTGCATAGCCTAATCATCCTAAATACCAATAATGACAATCACTTTCTTCTATTGTGATCTGTTTGCTATTTATATAATACTTTCTACTCATCGGCTTTGTTCTTGAGCTCAACATAATGTACTTCTTATGATGTTGCACTGTCATTTCCCATTTCTGCTCCGGTGCAACAGGATTACTATAAACTTGTCTTCAGTGACAACATTTGACCTTGTGGTTAGTTTCTTGTCTTCCTCTTCACTACTACTTGTGACTCATAAATGCTGTTAATGGCATTTGTTTATGTGCTTCACACAAGGTTCAAATCCTTTGTAAACTTTTCCTTTAGCTGGGAACTTTAAGCCACACTGATTTTTTTTTTCTGCCAATTTTCTAACCTATGAGCTTCTCTGCATTTTTTTCCCTAGCATCCTGCCACCTCACAACTACAGAAGTAAATAGAACTTAGCGACTGCTTTTCATTCATCCTACAGCATCAGTGTTTAGATTGGGAATAAGGTCCCCCATATATTGATTGTTGGCGCAGATAGGATAAATTTATCCTTAAATTATTCTAGAACTTTTTTATATGTCTGTTTAGAAGATGCAATCATTGTTTCTCTATTAAAAAAAGATGTATCAGGGTTTACAATGTTACAGCGATAGATACAGATTCTCTGACAGAGTGGAAAAGAGGCAAAGCATGTCATCTTTATCAGGCAGCTTGCACTCTAAGAGGCAGATTGTCAACAAACAAATAACCAAAGAGATTCTCAGGTAGTTACAAGTATTTGGCAGAAAATTAAGAGTGCATGTGATAGTGAATGCAAATTTAGACTGAGGATTTAAGAAGCTCTCTCTGAGGATGTGATATTTATGTGAAGATCTGAATGACACAAAGGAGCTAACTGTGATAAAATCTATGGGAAGAACATTTCAACTAAAAGAAAGAGTTAGTGAAAAGGTCAAAAGGCAAAAAGAAGCTTAGATCCATTAGAAGTTCCTGGAAGTTCTTAAGCCTGGAAATAAGTGTAAGGTGTAGGATTTTACAAGCTTCCTCAGGCTTCAGTGGGAAAAACTGAAGAGTCAGGATTTAAACCAGAGGCTTGTCAGCTGGTTGTTGCAATAGTCCAAGCAGGAGAAGATGGTGGCTTGAACGGGGGACAGGTAGTGGAAATGGAAAGAATTAGATGGACTTGGAATATATTACGGAAGCAGAGCTTATGGGGGATACTTGTAGAAGAGGTGGGAATAGTACAAGTAGAAAGAGGATTAAAGGATAATTCCAAGGTTTTTGATGATCAACAAGTACATGTGAGTCCATTTATTCAAGCAAGAATAGGGGAGAAACCTCTTCTTTGGAAAAAAGGAGAATAAAAGCTTTGCTTTGGCCATGTTTTGACTTACACAGTCTTAGAGTAATGCCTTTGAGAATGTCAAGTTAGCACGGGAGATAAATTTGAGATTCATTGGAGCCCTGAGACTACAGAGCTCACCTAAGGAGTTTATATAGATAGACAAGATGAAAGGGAGCAGAGCCGTGCCCCGAGGGAATGCCGCTGATAAAGGTAGAACAGAGGAAGCAAACAAAGAAGACTGAAAGGAAAGGCCAGAGAAGTAGTTAATATTATGATATTATGGTGTCCCTGGACGCAAATAAATAAAAGCATTTCAAGAAAGAAACAAAGGGGCCCAAATGGGTGAGAAGGAGACCCCAGCCTCCATGACCACAAAAAAGCCCCAATTAGACAGCTGTCTATGAACCAAAATAGTTTGGGGAAGCTCAAGGGTCCACTTAAGAAACTTCAGGAACACAGTGAAACAAAAAAGCCTGAGAATAACTGAAAAGGGAAGGAAGACCAGCTTCGCGTTCCCTGCATCATCCCGTCCTCCCCAGCGGCACTACTCAGCATCGAGAGAAAATGCCCCAGCTAGCAAGAGTTCCTGCCACCCGGAAAGGGAAAGCGGGGGTAAGGAACCCACTCCTCCAGCCTTTTGGAGCCCCACACGCAGGACCCACTTTGGTTTTGCCCTACCTAGAGACTGACAAAGCTGAGATGTGTAGAGATAGCTAAGAACAAGAAAGAAGAGCAGGGGTTCCCAGTGTCAGCCGCCTAGCAGGTGAGACAACGATTTAGAGTACTGCTCTGCAGAGGATCCCAGCAGCTTTCACCACTGCAGGAACAGACCCAACACAGCTGCTGGGACCCTCTGCAGATTTCATCAGGTTTTGCCTATAGCTATTTGCCTTTGCAGACACCAGCCCCCTGAGTCCTTCCCTGGTCTCTCTCTCTCTCTCCCCCTCGCCTAAACCTGGGATCTGCGCCAGCAGCAAGAGTATAAGACTCCTACCTAGATCCCTGCAGATCCCTAGATCCCTCCTCCAAACCCCGCCACATGCATGCCTTTGGGGCTAGCTACTCCAGCTGTCTCACTGCATGCCACCGGGAGCCCACTCACTGGCCTCCACTGCTGTGTGTGCATCAGTGACAAGATCTTGCAGCCATGAAAGTGCATGCCAACAGCCCAGGTGTGGCCCTATCTTCTGTCACTGGCCTGCATCACCAGCCTCCCCTACAGTTCTCTCCTTCAGCTACGGGCCTGCATGCCCCTGGCCTGACTTCTAACACTGACCCCACTGCCTGTCACCCATCATGAGATCCTGCAACCACAGTAGTGCACTCAAACAGCCAGGATACCTTGGCTGCTCGGAGGCCCAGCTGTGGGCTATCTTCTGTCACTGACCTGCAGTCCCAGCTTTGTTTGCAACTAGTCCCTTTAGCTGTGCACCTGCACCCTGCCAGCCAGACTCCCAACACCAGTTTCTGTGGCTGCACATGTACCTACAACCAGACTCTGCAGCCTCAGAATTGTATATGTATGGCTGGTCCCTGCACAGCTGTCCATGCACCTGCACTGCTGACCCTGACCCTGACCACTACATATGTGTCTGCAATTGCCCTTACCCCTACACAAGCACCGGTAGCTGGACCCCACTGCTGAGTATGTGGGCCCCACTGGCTCAGGTCACCATCACTGCCTACCCTGGTCTCTAGCTGCTAGAACTTGAGGCACTGTTGAGCACCCCCAAAAGTCCTTGCCTCCTTTGTGGACCAAGAAAGAGTATACTTTAAATATCATTTAGGATCAGGGTGGAATTAACTTGGAAATGGGTAATGCTTACCTCATTCAACTGAAACAGATTCTTTAAAATATATGAAAGATTCTCTTATAGAAAAACAATAATATGTGTTTACAACGGTCAGGCATGTCTCGATAGAAACTCCAACTCTATCCCTTACTGGGTTACCTTGAGCATTTCACTTATCTCTGAATTTCAGGGTGTTCAAGTGCAAGGTGAGGTTCCTAATGCTTCTTTCATGAAATTCATTTCAGGCTTAGTGAAATAATTATGTCAAACATCTAGCATAATGTCTGGTAGTATGACACATGTGTAATATGGTGAATATTTTTATTAAGGCCCACTCTATGTCATAGAACCTTGAAAATCATGACCCTTATATTCCATTTTGTTGAACAATGAGTTACATGGTGGCAGGAATCATGTCTTACTTACCTTTGAATCTCAATAACCTTCTATAATGGTTGACACATAGTAGAAAATCTATAAATATCTGCTGGAGTAAACTCAATTCCTTGATGGTTCTATCAATGTCTGCATAAAAAAACCCTTTAAAACTCAGTGGCTTGGGGCACCTGGGTAGCTCAGTTGTTAAGCATCTGTCTTCGGCTGAGTTCGTGATCCCAGGATCTGGGGATTGAGCCCTGCATCAGGCTCCCTGCTTGGCGGGAAGCCTGATTCTCCCTCCCCCACTCCCTCTGCTTGTGTTCCCTCTCTCGCTGTCTCTCTCTGTCAAATAAATGAACAAAATCTTTAAAAAAAATAAAAAATAAAATAAAATATAAAATAAAATAAAATAAAATAAAATAAAATAAATAAAATTCAGTGGCTTAAAACAACACGATACTTAACATTGGTTGGAACCGCTTTAGTCCACTTAGTATCAGCTAGGGTGGCTCAAAGCCTGGGGGCTAGAATCATCTGAAGGCTCACAAATTTACAAGTTGGTGCCTGGTCAGAAAGACTTACAGAGCTGAGAGGGGAAACAGCTAGCACGACTTAGATGTGTCTCTCTATCTCCACGTGGTCTTGCCAGCTTGATGGCTTCATGGGAGATGAATTTATATGCCAGTTCAGAGCTCTCAAGGCATGAATCTTGAGAGAGAGAGAGAGAAAGTTAGGCCGAAGGTTTATCTCTTTCTACAACCTAAACCAGAAGTCACTTCTACCACATTCTTTTCACTGAGTTGTAGAACATATTGTGGTCTTTTCTGAAAATACAATCTACCCAAATCGATTGGCAATGTTGATTAGCAGTTGATCCAAGCTAATCTGACTAGAATTCTTTTTTTTTAAAAGATTTTATTTATTTGTTTGACACAGAGAGAGATCAGATCATAAGTAGGCAGAGAGGCAGGCAGAGAGAGAGAGGAGGAAGCAGAGAGCCCGATGCGGGGCTCGATTCCAGGACCCTGAGATCATGACCTGAGCCGAAGGCAGAGGCTTTAACCCACTGAGCCGCCCAGATGGCCCTCTGACCAGAATTCTGAGAATAAGAGCAATGAAATGAAATTGGTCATACTTTAATAATTGCCAAATACAAATGATAAGTGTATAAGGGGTTGATTGTTATTCTCTTTGTGGATATGTTTGAAATTGCACATAATCCAAAGTTTTCGTTTTGCTTTTAATTAAGACCTTATCTGGAGCTGGAAATCTACCTCAGATTTTCTGGTCTTACTCTTGTCAACATGTACCTGCTGCCTTTTGTTTTGTTTTGTTTTTGTTTTTGTTTTTGTTTTTTCCTGTTCATTCCTACTCTTTTGGGCTTCCTGTTTTCCTGTTTTGATGTGGGATAGAGATCAGGCTCTCAAACAGACTCCTTGATGAAATTCATCATTGTTTCTCAACTAATTGTCTACCAGCATTGCTGATACTGACCATGTGCTCTTGGAAATATGAAGGCTTTTTTTTTTTTCTTTCCCCCTTGATTCCACCCTTAGCTTAACCGAGCTCCTGTTTAAACTTGGGCCAGATTGTATTTCTGTTGAAACTGTATGTTTCCCTTTCTTGTGGGAGATTATCTACCCCTGCCCCGTTGATATCTGATTTGGCCATATAACTTGTTTGTCCGGTGGAATTTGAGGAAGGATATGTGCGACGCTTCTAAAAGAAGTTATCATGTGATTCTAATATTTTCTTTCCCCCTGCCACAGAACCAGCAACGCCACAGGTGGCAGCTCCTCCTTCAGCTTGGCTCTCAGGAAGACGACATAGAGCAGAATCACAGTCAACCCAGGATGGACAAACAAGTGAGTAGTAAATGTATTGTGAGCCACTTGTCTTGAGGCTGTTCCTGAAGTATACTTTAGTCTCATCTGCCTGGCATAAACTCTGTCCAATCAGTATTTGCCATGGCTTGCTCAGTCCTGCATAATAATTTTCCACCAGCAAATATCTGCCATATCCACAAACTTACATGGTTGACTTTGATGTTAGATACAAAATGAAGTAGTATTTTCATACGTAATAGCAAGGTCATCATTATCTGGGTGACTTCATTTGTGATATCACAAGTGTTAGAGATTAATATGTTTGTCTGTGTATGTTCATAACCAACACTAATCCTTGCAATTAAATGATTATGTGATCGGTATTACACATTAAACTGGTGAAATGCTACAGTCAGTTTATTCTGTGTACCTAAATATCTGGAAGCAATCATTAGAATACTGAATAAAAGCAAGAGAACTCCAGCAGCAATAAATATTTATCTCCTGAGTTTTCATCCTTCTAGTATAAGCACAGTGATAGTCCATTAAGATGAGTAATGTGTTCTTTTTCTTTAAGAATGCCAGTGTTAGTTGTCCATGAAAAATAATGCAGTATTTTGTATTAGTCAAGACAGACTAGGTAACAAACAACCTCAAAAATCTCAGTGGCTTAGCACATGATTTATTTCTAGTTCATGCAACGTTTGTAGAGGTCAGGTCACCCTCCTGGGCTGCTATCCTATGCATGGCAACATAACAACCCAAGGGGATTTCAATCTTGCTGCTCTACCTTTTCAACAAACAATTTTCCTGCTTTCTACTGAAGGAACAGAGGCTAGAGAATCCCACGCAGGGGGCGCCTGGGTGGCTCAGTGGGTTGAAGCCGCTGCCTTCGGCTCGGGTCATGATCCCAGGGTCCTGGGATCGAGGCCCACATCGGGCTCT
Organism: Ailurus styani; assembly: GCA_002007465.1. Taxonomy (NCBI): domain Eukaryota; kingdom Metazoa; phylum Chordata; class Mammalia; order Carnivora; family Ailuridae; genus Ailurus; species Ailurus styani. Next base: position 3,995,535 of record LNAC01000104.1, on the reverse strand, counting down.
CTGCTCAGCAGGGAGCCTGCTTCCTCCTCTCTCCTCTCTCTCTGCCTGCCTCTCTGCCTACTTGTAATCTCTCTCTCTCTGTGTCAAATGAATAAATAATAATAATTTAAAAAAAGAATCCCACACAGAGGCTTTTCATGGTCTTCATCCAGAACTGACACATTTTATTGGCCAAAGTCAGTCATGTGGCCCTCCCTGAAGCTGGCTCAGTGGGTTCAGGAAGAAGAGAAATATCAATAAGCCAAAGTAACATCTGTCACTGCTGCTTTATGTTTTAAACCATATGAAAAGGGTGCTTTTGGAAGGGATTATTAACCTGGTGGAAATGGAGAGAGGGAAAGGTTGCACAAAAATTTAATTCTGGTGTCACTGAATTCCCACCTATGTGCAACACATCACAATATTGAAAGTACCGTTTTGCTACTAATGTAGCAAGATTTCCCCAAATTATACAGCAACATCTCTTTCCACGGTATTTCTTTCAGTAGAGTAGGTAGGATGTCACTGGAAAAATTGAGGGGGCTATGATATTAATCATAGCAACAACGACACTGTGAGCTAGCACTGGTTGCCTACTTATTCTGTGGTGGGCACTACTGAAAGGACTTTATAGGAACAATTTTATGTAGAATGTCAAAGAAGACCCAGAAAATAGTTACTGTTGACCTAGAAAAGCTTATTTACAATCTTCAAGCACTCACAATGTACAAGTAGTTTCAAATTGTTTTAAAGAAAATGTGAACAACCGATACTGAAGAATGTATGCTCTTAATGACAATATCTCCTTCTATATTGTAGTCTTCCTATTTCTTTACATTCTTTTATGATTTGGCAGGAGTTCAAAGATAACATATGTGCATTCCAGTGCTCCAAGTATTTCTGAGTCTGTGCTAACATAAAATGTGCTTTCACCTCACCAACTCTGTGCTATAATACCAACTGGGGAATATTCTCATGTATGTCAATCAGACATAGGGTAGACACTACAAATCTTAATCCTGTCTTAAATTGGCATGGGGGCAGGGGGAAAAGCTTAAACAAAGAAATTATAACACTGCGAAATTCTTATGGAGGATAAAGGAAGAGGCATGCAAAAATCTGGATAATAGGGCAGGCAGGGAATGTGATAAGAAGGCACACCAATAACTTCAAAAGATATTGGTAAACTTTATTTCTTAAACCAGGTCTGAGTACATGAGTACTTGTTTTATTATTTAAAATGCATTTTACTATACACATTTGCACAGTATAATTCCACAAATAGCAAAAGAAATTTGTTGGGGGAAAACTTAAGCACAAAATCACAATACTATTTGACACTTTGAATCACCTTATACATTTACTTTTGCTATGTAAAACAAGAGATTTCAGGGGAAAATGACATAAAACTTTTTTGAAGCAGCAGTGACCATATTCATTAATGGACACGCACATACAGTGGTAACGTGTAAAAATTAATTAGATTGGATTAACGATCACTGCAATGCTAAATTATCAGGAGTAGATATTATGAGTGAGAGTACTCACATGACTTCCAACTGATCCCTCTGCACCTACTTCCCATCCATGAAATACATAAATCCTCGACACTGATGCCAATAATTCACTGTAAACTGCAAGTCTGGTGTCTGACTCCTGCTTAACTTCTTGCAGGATCATTTCCATTGCATGGAATGGTACCGGGATCTCCATGTACTTTTTAAGCTTTATTTTCTCCTACTTCCACTGTGTAATTACAATTCTCCTCATCCACATGCAACCCAGCTCCCATGTTATGCTCTTCCTCAATTTCCTGCCTTTGCATATGCTGGACTTTTTTTCAGGAGTGCCCTTCTCCTCCTATCTGCCTGACAAACTGCTATTCATGGATTAACATTCAACCCGTATCTCACCTCTGCTTAGAAATTCCCCTGTTTTTTCCTTTTTAAAATTTTATTTATTTATTTGAATGAGAGAGAGAATGAGCAGTGGGGAGGGGCAGAGGGAGAGAAAAAGAGAGAGAAAAGCAGACTCCCTGCTGAGGAGGAAACCCGATGTGTGGTTCGATCCCAGGACCCTGGGATCATGACCTGAGCTGAAGGCAGATGCTTAATTGACTGAGCCACCCAGGCACCCCTCCCTGTCTTTTCTAAGAAGATTTCAGTGCTTGCTCCTTAGGCTCTCATGGTACCTTGTCTGTCCTTCCACTAATGCATATAATGTACTTTTGCTTGTTTATGAATCAGCCTCTCCTAATGGAATGGAAACACATGGAAAGACGGACTGAACTCTATTCTGGTCATCTTTGTAAACTTAGGATTTAGAGTAAGGCTTGAAACATAGGAGCACTTAATAGATGCTTGTTGAATGAAGGACCAACACTGAATGAAGATGAGAAGAGTTGGAGCCAACAGTTTGGAAGTCCCCACTAGAGCTAAATCTGGTGCTTCTCAGGTTTGACCCAAATAGCCCACAAATGAGTCACATTTATTCTACCCAGACATGATGATGCTCTTTTGATTACATCTCCCTTCATAAAAAATACAATCATTTACTTTTTGTTTCATGTGTTATAAACCTAACACTACTGTAATTACTTTTCATACATTCTCTCTGACCTTCACATCACTCTTTTGAAGGTGGGTATTATTAACCAATTTCATGGTGAAAACTTGAAGCTCAGAACAGTTAAGTAATTTCACCAAAGTAACATAGCTAAAAAGTGATAGATTCAACCTCCAAATATGTCCCAAATTAAAATTTTATAACTCTTCTGCATAGGAAACAGCATCAGAGATTACACAGATGTGAAGATTTCTCAATCTACCATAATAACACAAAACCACTTGCAAGCCTAGATGACCAACATCCAGATAATCCATTCCTGGCCAACAAGCATCACCAATAGGCTGCTCCTATATCTAAGATGGAAGTACATGAAGATCTAGAATCTAAAGAAAGATCTTGCCTTTTAAAACTTGTATTTCTGGGGGTGCCTGGGTGGCTCAGTTAGTTAAGCGTCTGCTTTTGGCTCAAGTCATGATCCCAGGGTGGATCAAGTCCTGCATGAGGCTCCTTGCTTAGCAGGGCGTCTCTTTCTCCCTCTCCCTCTGCCCCTCCCCCTGCTCCTGCTTGCACTCTCTCTCTCTCTCTCTCAAATAAATAAAATCTTTAAAAAAACAAAAAGCCAGTATTTCTGAACTATACAAAAGGAGAAACATTTCAGTAAGCTCATTTTGAGAATGTTCATTTATGCCAACAGTCTGGGCAAACCATTTTATTCCACTCAGGAATATTTGTTGTCAGTTCCCTCAAAAAGAACAAAAGTCTAAAACTTTTGACTTTCTACTCACATTGTTTTTTGTTTTGTTTTGTTTTTTTTAAAGATTTTATTTATTTATTTGACAGAGAGATCACAAGTAGGCAGAGAGGCAGGCAGAGAGAGAGGAGGAAGCAGGCTGCCCGCTGAGCAGAGAGCCTGATGCGGGGCTCGATCCCAGGACCCTGAGATCATGACCTGAGCCGAAGGCAGAGGCTTTAACCTACTGAGCCACCCAGGTGACCCCTCACATTGTTTTTATCTCAATAAGATAAGCAAAATAACCTAGATTTTGTCAGAGTTGATTACTAGCTTAGAGATTCAGAACCATAATTTTGCCCTTATATTTTCATCGTTTTTTGAGTAAGACTTTTTCAATTTTTCTGATTATTTTCCAAAAACACAATGATTATTTTCCAAAACCATATTTAGACCCTCTATTTTTAATAAAATATTTCATCATTTCTGTCAGTTCTGAAAGATTTATTAAACTTTGCTTCTTACCTGTGTTTAATCCTATATAAATAATATATTCAATTTTTATCCTGATTATCTTTTGCTAAAGTAATTAAAAATAACCTTTTTTTGTTTTCTTTAATGAGTAGTCTTTCATGAGCTGATGGGAAGATAATTCCCAAAATAGTTGACCGTTTAGTTTATTAAATGTAGGTGGTTTATAAAATATTGTATTTAAAATGCATAATTAAAAGATATACACAAGACAGATGTTCAGAGACAAATCTCCCTAACTAAAATAGAAGACCTCTCTATAAGTTTGAGCATATAAATCCAACAAAAGGTAATGTGCACCAATGTGGCTATATTCATGCATGAAATGCTTAATGAAATACGCTATTTCTAGTACAAATAATTGCTTTTGTTTTCATCATCTTGCCTGGTGCATCGTAGCAGGCTACAGAATAGTGTACGTTTTATCCTGATCTACAATCAGACAGTTCATAAAACTCTAATGGAAATGAAGATTTTGCTATTTGAAGTGGTCAAATTTCCATTTTCAAACACATCACAGCTTATAACCACTGATGGCATTTGGGTTTGCTTTTGAGTTTTAGGATAATAGCAAATTATAGAGAAAATCTACCAATTCTTTGTCAGTTGAACTATGAGGGGGAAAGGACCATTATCTGCCTGAAAGAAAAGCAAACCTACATGGTGTCTTTAAATGAAAAATATATATTTGTTTGTAGCTGTATGCTATTTATAAATTTAAGATCATTAGTCCTGCTTAAGAGACCAGGGAGTTTGTGCAAGTAGATAAAAATCTTTCTTCACTTACATTGTAGGAATAAAGAAGAGGATAAAGAAAGCAATGTAAGAAAGCACTCTCTTTATTCCTATTTCAGTGGTCTGTGATCCATAAAATCCAAGTGCTTATTTAGAACAATCCAAACTGATTGGAAATGTGTCGTTGCATACCTTTTCCTTTCTAATACTTTTTCTTCTGAATCTTGCACCTATGTTCCTCTGTACCTAATTGAAAGCCCCAAGGCCTACCTACTTCAACTCAAATCCCATTTTTCCTCTGAGTATCCTACTGCCTGCCCCTCCTAACCCTCGGGGACCTCATTCAACAAATATTTTGTAAGAGCCAGCTTAGAAATCACCCTCTCTAACATCTACCCAATTTAAGAAGCTTTGCTATGAAATTCCTGACATATTTAACTGTTGGTTAAATGCAACTATGGGGAAGCTCATTACTTTGCAATGCAGCAATTCCTAAAGCATCTTGCCCATAGTTGAGTTAAAATCTACCTATCTGTCATCTTCATATATTTGGTCTCGAAGACCAAAAAGTCATCTAATCAATTTTTTTTCAAACAATGCTTTTTCAAACATGTGAAGGACTTTGTCATGTTTCATTCCTGCATTTTCTCCAAGTCAAAATAGGCCCAATTCCTTCCATTTGTTTCCATCATGCATATGTTCTAATTACTCCATAATCTTGATCTTCTTTTATTTTTTTTTATTTTTTTTTTTAAGATTTTATTTATTTATTTGACACAGAGAGAGAGATTACAAGGAGGCAGAGAGGCAGGCAGAGAGAGAGGAGGAAGCAGGCTCCCTGCTGAGCAGAGAGCCCAATGCGGGCCTCGATCCCAGGATGCTGAGATCATGACCTGAGCCGAAAGCAGAGGCTTTAACCCACTGAGCCACCCAGGCGCCCTTGATCTTCTTTTACACACACTTTAATTATTGATGCTCCCTTTTAAAATATCACTCTAATAACTGTTCTCAATCTTGATAGTAGTGGTGTGTACATGATTTTATAAAATTAGCATATCAAATTACACCCAGAATGGGCAGATTTTATTGACTACGAATGATACCTTCAAGAAAAACAAAACCACTAAGGTGATATATATATATATATATATATATATATATATATATATATATATATATGCGCCACCTAAATGGAACACAGTACCTCGGGCATCATCTAATGAGAAAATAATGAAACATAATGCACTGAAGCTATCACCTCTCTGGTTCTGGACACTTTCCTACTTTAATTTTTCAGCCATGGTAGTGCTGGTTCATAGTAAACATGCAGTCAAGAAAAATTGCGAATCCTCTGCTATTTGTAGGAAATTATATACGGTTGATTTTTGAAGTCCACACACACCCAGTTTTGTTTCTTCTTAACTACTGCTTACCTTCAGTGTCCGTTCAGTCACCCTGTGCAGACATACTGCTCATACCATGCAAAAGTGAACAAGAGCAGGAAGCCTGGGTGGCTCAGTTGGTTAAGTGTCTGCCTTTGGCTCAGGTCATGATCCCAGGGTCCTGGGATGGAGCCCTGCATCGGGCTCTCTGTTAAGTGGGGAACCTGATTCTCCCTCTGTCTGCTCTGCCTGCAGCTTCCCCTGCTTGTGCTCTCTCTCTCTTTCCGATGAATAAATAAATAAAATCTTAAAAAAAAACAACAAAGTGAACGAAAGCACGAGGACCATCCCTTTTTGTAGCTTATAGTCCCTTGGGCGAGAAAAATGGAAAACAAAAGAGAAAAGACAAACAAAATGATGATCATTTTTAGTGTAATGAGGGTATGGGGTGCTGGGATAGAGAATAAGAAGGAAGAGGAGGTCAAAGGTAAACCAACTCTACTTTAAACGGAAAGCTGAAGGAAGACAACATAAAAAAATCCACATTTAATCTGAAACCCTCATGTTAAACTGCAAGGGGCACCAAAGGGAAGGCCAGGGAAAATCATAGTGCAGGCTGAGAAAGCAGAGCTGTGTGCATTTAAGGAAAAGACTGCAGGCCAGCTCTCTGAGGACAGCATGAGAGACACTCAAAGGAGAGAAGGAAGGAGCATCAGAGTGCACTCGATCGAGCTGGCTGTTACAAAGCGTTCGGATGTTTTTTCCTGTGTGCTCTAGAAAGCTATTGTAAAGTTTTTAATAGGATGATATAATCCAAAATATAAATTTTATGAAGGTCACTTCACCTCATGTATGCATAATAGATTGAATGTTTATAAGAGGAGAAATGAAAACACATCAATGAAAGTGCTGAGCAGGATTAAGCTCGGACCACAATGCCTGAGACCTCTCCTTAGATCATGATGTGCCCCCTAGTCATCACCTTTTTGAGTGTGGTCTCAAAAGTGTGAAGCACACTTTTTTTAAGTATGCAAATGATCCTTTGAGATAAGAGAAAAAGAGTATGAAATTTCTATTTATGTTTATTTCATCTGTTCTACAATTCTGAGATAGTTTGTGTCTATTTCATAATACATATTACAGGACCATTATCCACATGTTTTATGTATATATGTGTGTGTGTGTGTGTGTCTTTATACACACATAGATGTGTGTATATATGGGGGTGTGTATATATATTGGGGGTGCTTAAAAAGTTATACAGATATAAATGCACAATCTCAAACTATGGAAACCATGGTTTTAACCAGTGGATATGTTACACATAAGCCATCATCCAGCATGCAAACCTCTATTCTGTCCATTACTCCCCATCTTCAAACTTTGTTTTAGCTTCACTCTCTCAAACAAGATGGCTATATATGGATTTAGAAAACATCATATTTTCTGTTAGTAACTCTAGGTTCTGCTTTCTGTTTTGCATTATAAACTATTAGGATAAGGAAGAAATGATTAGGATAAAGAAGCCAAAGCACTGTCTAGAAATGAATGATCATACAGTCTCACTTCCAATTAGACATAAATTGAGAAGGGAAAGAACCACTGGGCAGTTGAAGAATTTTAAACATTAGCCAAAACTAAAAACATAATATCATTTATAATTACTCCAAAAAAGTTAACCACTTAAGTATAAACCTATGAACAAAATATGTACAGGATCTTTATGTTTCAAGTGACATAATGCTGATGAAGGAAGAATCTAATTTCATAGATGGAAATACTCAACTTAAAGATGTCAGTTCTTCCTAAATTGATCTGTAAGTTTAATGCAGTCTTATCAAAATTCCAGAAAGGTTTTCTGGAGATATAGGTAAGCTTCTTCTAAAATTTCTATGAAAAGGCACAGGTCCTAGAATAGCTAAAATAATCTGGGGCAAGAAAAAAAGTGAAAGAAAACACTACTAGATATCAAGGCCTGTCTGATAGCAATAGTCAAGAAAGACTATGGGATACTGACAGAAGGTTAGGCAGGATTGGTGGAACAGAATAGAGACCTAAGAAATGAACAAACTCACACATATATGCGAAACTAAATTTTACAGACGCAAGAACAATCCAATGGAGGAATGTTAGCCTTTTCCACAAATATGCCTAAAAAATTGCATATCCATAGTCAACAAAATAAACCTCAACTTAAGGCTTATACCATATACAAACTTTAGCTCATAATAAATCAGAAATTTAAAACATTTAGAAAAAGTTTGAAAGAACACTTTTAGGAAAAAAACATAGGCAATGATCTTTGGTATCTAGTCTAGCAAGAAGTTTTTATAATTGACACCAAAAGTACTATCCATAAGAGAAAAAATTGAAAAACTGGATATTATTGAAATTTAAAATTACCCAAAAATCAAAAAATCATAATAATTATGAAATGGACCAAATACATAAAAGGTATTTCACTTCAAGGATAGACAAAGGGCAAGTAAGCACATGAAAAGATATTCACTATCATCGACCATCAGGATAATGTAATTTAAAACAGGTGAACTATCACTAAACACCTATCAGAATGTCTAGAAAAAACTTATAATGACAACACCAAATGCTGGTGAGGATTTGAAGAAGCTGGGTCACTCACACATCCATGGTGAAAATTCAAGATGGTAAGGCCATTCTCAAAAATAGTATGGCAGTTTCTTATAAAACTAAATGTGCAACTAACTACCAAATAACACAGCAACTGAACTCTCATGTATTTATCTTAAAGAGATGAAGACTTAATGTTCACAATGTACACAAATATTCTTTTTTTTTTAAAGATTTTATTTTTTTACTCATGAGAGACAGAGAGAGAGAGAGAAAGGCAGAGGCAGAAGGGGAAGCAGGCTCCCCGCTGAGCAGAGAGCCTGATGCGGGATTCAATCCCAGGACACCAGGATCATGATCTGAGCTGAAGGCAGACGCTTAGCCATCTGAGCCACCCAGGTACCCTGTACACAAATATTCTTAACAGTTTATTCATAAAAGCCAGAAAAAAAAACCAGACATGTTGAATCGTTCTAAACAAACTGTCGTAAACCTGTAACTGAATACAGCTTAACATCAAAAAGGAACAAATAATTGATAACTTGGATGAATCTCCAGGAATTATGTTGAGCAAAAAAACCCAATCCTCCAAAGGTTACATACCTCATGATTTTACTTCTATAAAATGATAAAATTATAGAAACGGGCAGGGGGTCGGAGGGGGAATGTTCTTGGCTATAAAAGAGCAATGGAAAAAATAGTTTTGATGATGAAATTATTCTATGCCTTGACTTTATCAATATTGATAACCAGATTATATGATGTTACTATGGTTTTGTATGGGGTTACTATTGGGAAACTAATGAAGGGTACATGGGATCTCTCTATTATTTCTTACAACTTCACACAAATCTATAATTTTTTCAAAATAAAAAGTTTAATAAAACATATGGCATGTGAGTAGAAGGTACAATTAATGTTATCTTTAGGAGAGATAGCCTTCATTCTAATCTTTAGGACACATTACTTATGTAGTAATTTCTGATGATGAAGTTACCAATCAAAACAAAATGCCCAAGGTTGTGTATGTGTGAGTGCATGTGTGTGTGTGTGTGTGTGTGTGTGTGTGTGTGTGTGTGTGTGTGTGTGTCTATCTATCTGGTGTTTGGGCATTAATAAAGTCCATCCTCTTGTCTTCAGTAAGATGCATTCAAGCTTATTTGCCTATGTGTGAAGTATAACAGAATAAAAAATATTCTGCCCAGAATTTTATTGAAATTTATTGTAATAGTTTTAACATCAAGAAAAGGTGTGGTACTAATTCTTTGAATCCAGAATTATAACTTAAATATTTAAAATTAGTGAAATATTTGTATTCAACATAACAAAGATATCTCGTAATAGAATTAATATATATACCACTGTTGTGGATGTGTATTTTCTGCTACATGGAATTATAAAATTGATAGAATCTTTCTGCTGATCTTGTATACTGATGAGAAATTCATAAGTGTTTGGTAATCTCAATAAATTCAGGAGCAGAAATGAGGCTCACAAGAGGAAGATTAACAGTTGATCATATTTATACTTCCAGTCACATATGTAAGTGGCCAGAATTTTTGCCTATCACCATAACTATAATGATATAAACAATATACATAGGTGAATATGACTAAAAAAAGTTTAACATGTGATTAATGGTATGTTAGGATGAAGATGGCATATGCATGCCATTTCTTTCTGCATCATAGCAGACATTATGATCAATTACAGGTACTGTGGCCACATGTGGCCAAAGGGAATCTCTCAACTCACTGCCTTGGAGTCATTACAGATAGGGCAAAATTGGCAGTGAAATTAAAGTAAGTTTTCATTCTTTTGTAAGAAATAGGATTATAAATTATTTTGTTCATTTTTCTCAATTTTCGATGTAGTCCAATATATTTTTATAAGCAATTTGATTACATATTAAATAATTTAAAATTTTAAGCCAACATTAGAACCATGTGGAGGAAATAAATTCCTTATCATAAGATTTGCCTAATGACAAATTTTTACTAGCAAAATTAGAAGAATTAGAAGCTCAAGTTTTCTGAGAAAAAATAATTCCAAATGTGGAGAAGGTACCAGAATTGTTCCATAAACTAAAAACATTGCACACAAATATTTACATATTGAGCATTAGAACGATGGAGGTCAAGTGGTTTCTAAGTGTAAATTATTACTCTACTAAAAGCAAATATCAATCTAGTCTGTCCAAATGTAATTAAAAATTCGATTTAGCTATTACCCTCCATGTTCCAGAAGCTGTGTTATGGTCTAGAGACCCAAGGAATGAGTAAGTTGTACACATAGTCCTTCCTTCATGTGGTTCACAGTCAATCAAGGGAAAAGGCTTATAAATAATTACTTGCAGTGCCAAGTGGTAAATGTCCTAATAAAGAAATACACAGAGTGTCAGTGAAACATAAAATCTGGACCGTTAATTCTGACTGGAGAAATCAAGGAAAGCTGTACGAGAACAGGTGACGGTGAACTAACTGGTCCTTAAAAAACAAAATAAAGTTCAAGCATACTGATGAGGACATCCTAGAGAGAAATAATGCATAAGTAAAAGCATAATGTGTTGAATTTTCTTATCACTCTCCTCCCAGAATTTGCCTTTGGAACCTGACAGAAATGAAAATGTAGGTCAGCGTCCTTGGAGGCTGAGGCACCACGTGTGGGGCAAAAGTAGACTTCGATGGCATTCCACTGCACATGTCAGCCCTTAGTGGTGTGATGAAGTAGAGGATGGGAAAACATTTAAAAGTAAATTAGGTTAATTGTTTTTTATTATTTTTTGAAACTGGGTATTTTTAAATAGTGAATTGAAGCTGAAGGTTGAAGTTAAGAAAGTGATAGATCACTCTTCATTTTTTTAGACATAAAGATAAACAGGAAATCATGGGGCCTCCTGGGACTTTCATCGAGGAGCAAGGTAAGAATCACCCACTCCCCAACAAAAAGATTTAAAGGGGCAGCATGACAACAAAATGAAGTTTATCCCATTATTGCTCTTCCTGCATTTTGTTTGCTCAGTATGCTAAGGCCCCAAGCATTTGCTGGTTAAGCTATAAGCACAATGTACAAAGCTGGTTTCTCCAACAATTGATCTTCAAAACTCTTGTAATAAATCTGCCAAAAACCCCCCACAAAAAACAGTGTCCAAAAATTGACCTTCACACTAGTTCATAGCTATTGAACAGTTTCCAGGACTCAAACACCTATCTAAACGCTTTAATTATATGACTTCTTCTCCCTCATTAAGTCAAAGGACATGCAAGCTATAAGCAAGCAGCAGGTCCTGGATTTTAATCCAAGTCACCTGAATCAGGCAAACATGCTGGAAAGATGTAAACTACCTTTTCTTCTACAACTCTAAAATTTCAAATTCAAAGTGCAGAATACATTTCAAATCTGAGACATCTTATTTTAATGGTGCACTACTATAGGTTTCCTATCTGACCATTGTATTCATTACCCTGATAAAAATAAATATTGTCAGTATACATGCATGTGGATAAAGCAATTCATTTCAGTGAGGCCACGTAACACACATAACACACAAGCAATCAAACAACTAACCGACAATAACAAACACCCTTTCAGCTGAAACTTTGTGGAATATAGTGTTAGGATCTCATATTAGTCACTTTAGACTTGTGGCCCTAAGAATACTTGTTCTTGATGGATACAAGAAAAGGCTTTGAAAATAAGTAGCAGATTTCTAGGCATTCAAGTGTGGTTCACTAACACCAGTTCATCTAAGCCCTTAATGCTATGCAGGCTAGAATCGCTTAATGGTACCTGAAACAGTATCATTAGGATCCAGGAGACACTCCTGTCTCAGACTCAAAGCTGGATGAAGAGAAGTCTGTTATTTATCTCCTTATTTAGCCTGTCTGAAAACTGATAGCTGAATAAAATATTTAACAGCTAAATTCTTTTTTTTTCTATTAAAGACTTTTAATGTGAAATCACAAACAGGAAAAAAAGCAGAAAAATTGCTTAAAAGGTTACAGAAATTGATGCATATAAAAATGTCCATCTAAAAATGACACAACCTCAAAAAGTTTCTATTTTTTTTAACAAGTATGTTCCAAAAGAATATGGCCACATTTCAGAGAGACATTTCTTCTCCCAACACCATGACAAGTGTTGATATCACTAAAAGGATTCTGAAAATGAATTCAAAGCAACATCAATTTTTTTTAAATGTTGGAGAAAGTAAAATGATTTTGGTATATGTCTCGTAAAGACCTTCGTTTTTACAGACTCTTAACTCAGTTCTCTTAATACTCAAAAGAACTATTTGGACAGTTACATCATGGATCTTTCTCAAAAACTATTTTTTAAGCACTCACATTCACACACAGATGTATGCAGACACACACACACACACACACACACTTCCATATTTTTTTAAAGCGAGCAAGTCATTTTATTCATGATCTCACATATCTTCTTTGCCCGGCGACATATTTTGATTGCTGCTAAATAATACGCAAACAACTGTTTGCAGCAAATGCTCTTATAGGGAGAGTTAGTTGAATTTTCTGCAGGTACTCTGCAAGCCCAGGGTGATTTTTCCAAATGGTCTGTAAATTCCCTGTAAATTAAGCACTGGCATTTCACTTCCCTTCTGCTAATCACGTCAAGCTACCTAATTCCTAACTGTAAAATCAAATGTCTTAGTGACTTTCTCCTAGCTGAGTCTTCTCAATAGCCTCTCATATTAAGGATTCAATGGCTGTGCTTTAAATGAACCCGTTTCACTGGCAGGTGCCTGCTGGTTTTTAGGTTTTAAACGGTACCATTACTATCATTTATAAGGATAACATCACAATTAAGAATGTATGAATAATTTAAAATTGAGTAGCATTCAGTTTCACAGTCTGTCTGGCACGAAGGTTTGAAAGTGCAAGGTCTTTATTTTATTACAAAACACTGGCTGTCTGGGTAAAAGGAGATGAAAAGTTACTAATTTCAGGCTTTACTTCAAACCCTTTAATCTTGCAAATAAGTGCCTTCAGTGAGGACTTTGTTATCTCCGAAAGCCTAGCCAGAGTCATTCCTGTTCTTTGTCTTTTCCCAAGGTCCTTACCTTATCCTAGGTGAGCCAAATGAGACAAAAGGGAATCCACTAGAGGAAGGGATTATTTAATAGAGCTTTTCTTCTTAAATCCTAACTTGTGCTGTTGGCAAATATTATGAAACACGATCATTTCATTGCCATAAATAATGTTATATAATTAAAATTCCATTCTGTGGTTGGGAACAGTGTGATAAACTGTTTGCGAATTGGTAATTCTATTTATTAAAAACAGAGGCATTAATTTTGACACATTGAATTATAACACAGACAACCAGATCTTGTGTTTTAATTAAATGCTCTATTCAATGAGCTTTTTTAGTCTACGATTTAATACCAGATTCTACAAGTTCGTATGGTATAAGCAGGGGACAATCTTAGCAAGGAATACAGAGACCCCAGCGGAAAACTCTGCTAGGATTCCGAAGGCCAAGAGCCGGACCCTGGGCCTCTCCCTCCAGCACCCCCTGCTTTGTGCTGGGCCCGGTCCCATCAGCTGGTTTGGTAAGGCCACCCCAAGCTGGCTTTTTCTCCCAAAGCCACCAGCGAGGCTCCCGGTCCTCTAAGGCATTCCTTATTTCCTGATGATAAAGCAGGACTGAATATTTTTTTAAATAAATAAATAACAACCAAACTGCTTTGAGCTTTCTTTCACATTAAGCTACATTTAATATTCATTTCACATTTTTTTTCTATTAATTAAAAGTAAACCGTGTATTGTATGGTACATTATCCCTCTAACAGCCCCATGTGGAGATCATGAAGTGGAAGACTAATGGTGTAGACTTTAGCATTTAGTTTTAACCAGAATAATTTACATATCTGCGAGAAGAGTCCAAGGCATGTGTAAATAAGCAGAACTCTGAGATATCAAGACCCTTGCTCAGTTGACTATGGACTGCCGAGCTATGGGCTGTGTATTTATTCCATCAGTCAGGTAATTTAATGAGACTTACACAGCATCTATTTCTGCAGAAGAGACAAAAGTTATTATTAAGGAGAGGCATGTGGCAGTAAGAAAAATGTGTTTGCTTGTTTTATTTTATTCTATTACCCCAAGTAGCAAAGGTGATCCCATTCAATGTTCATTAAAGTTTACCTTTATAATTTATCAAAGGGGACCCACATCAACAGTTTTATGCTGAGATTTCAAAATTGGAAACATTAAAATTTGATCCCAAATGCCAGATATTTAGGGAGGCTTTTCATTAGAAAAATAACTACATAGCTTTAATCTATAGATTTTTATTAATGCACAACTCTATTAAGTGACCAAGAGAAAGTACATTAAAGAAAAGTCATCAACTCGGAAAGGGCACTTTAACTTGAAATTACCAAACTTTTGGACCAGTTCTAAGGGAGGAATGATATTTCTTAGAGAACTGGTAAGTTTACATAAAGGATCGCAAAAGCAGAATTTTCAGTGAATTTGTCTGCAAAGAGTTACACTGTATTATGAATAGTGTTAGGCAGTTACTAGAAGACTAAGATTATTTTAAGAAAACACTGTGTCTCTTTGATAAAATGTAAATTGAATGACATCAGGATTTAGTATTCAAACCGATTTAAGTTATAGGCTCTTAAAATATGCCTCACATGGAATAGTGTTCTGTGTAAGGAAATCGTTGTAAAGGGTACGGGAACCAGTGAGGACAACGGCTGTATGGTGCCAAAAATCCAGAAAAACAGTGAAAAACTCAGTCGCCGAGGATGTTTCCAAATAGTCATCACTTTTGGCATCAATGTTGCCAAATGGGACGTGAAGAACCGAAGCGAGTCTCACCCTAATGATAATTCCTTTTTAGTAAGATATTCAGACCGTTGACGTTAAGCGTCCCTCTAGAATTTGAATTCCCTAGTAGCTATCTGTCTAAAACTTCATTCCAAAGCTCTGTCGAAATTGACATTAATAGTCAACTATTTAAAATTGATTAAACTGATGCTGTGCCTTTAAAAACATCGTAATCTTTTGTAACCTAAACCAACAGTATAAGAGCACAAATGTTCAGTCATAGACACTGCATTTTTACATGGCCTCTTGAGTGTTCACACTCCTACAAAGGCTGTCAGACCTGCTAAATGGCATAGCCAAATTTCTCTTGGATCTTTTTATAATACAATGATGCATAAGTGTAAGTCAATGTAACATTTGACTCCTCAAATACCATATCACAAAGTCCTTTAAATACGCAACTTGATCCATAGGATGAATTTGAGCCAATTCCACAAAAATATCTGTAATTTTACATACCCTTTGCATATTGTAACCTAATGTTAAACTTACGCACAATTCTGCCTGCAGCAAAAACTCATTTTAAAGTTTTCCACTTTGGTCCAGAATGAATTTACCTCATTCAAATCATGAACTTTACCCTGATTAAATGAAAATAAATCTACAGAATGCATATTCTGGTAAATGCTAATAACACATTTCCTCTGTTTTCATTTCAAAACAATTATTTTGAAGATATGGGAAGCAATTTATCCTCAAAGTGCATATACAGAAAAATGAATCTGATAGCAAAATACAGAGAGTCTCAGAAAAATAAAGTCCTTCATCTTTATACAGTCCTTGTCATCCTACCTTTTAATTTGTTTTGTCATTTCCTCCAATAGACTCAGAGTTTCTAGAGCAGAGACCATAGGTTAGTTATCTTTCTTCCCTCAGCACCATTCGCACTGTCTTGCACACAGAACATGCTTTCAGAAAATATCTGTATTGCATCGAATAAGGAGAACTTTTCAAGGAGTTTCCGAAGAATTTCACAGTTGAGCTGTGACTGGGATTTTAAGACTGAAAAATAAAAGGCAAATTGCTTATTGAATAGGAAAAGTTACACATATATAATTGAAAATGTATTTTTTGAAACAGAGATAGTCATCTTTTCTGAGAGATGATTATTTTCTTCTTCAAATATTGGTAGTTGTGATAGATATGTCACACCATTTTAAACTTAAAAAGAGAGAAAAAGAGAGACTCAATTCTTATTTTTTTTCCACTTCGTCTTCATAAAGTATTTCAGCTTGTCTGACTACGTCCATCCATTTTGTTTTAAGACGTAATTTAACATTTAAAAATATTGCACTTTCCTTTCCTCTTCCAGTAAAGTGTGATAATATAGTAATATGTGCCAATTAAAAGATTGCTTGCTATATCATTAGTTGACAGACATGCAATGGAGTTTCCCAGCAAAATGGATCTTGAAACATTTGCCTTTCTTTTATTATAGAGTCTTTTTTATGTTTCTGTTATTACATTTCTTTGGACAGAGATTAAAGAAGAGCTATTTCCTACGAAATTGCTCAGCTAACCATCAGTGATTCTGAATTCTCGATGCCTTTTTTCAGAATATACTTGCATATGAACATGTCCTTTATTAGTTTTGATTTTAAAACATGGGCCCTGGGTATCTATATGTGGCATTCACTCAAATAATTTTGATTCCCCCTCATGTTCTCCCTCATCCTTGAGAATTAGTACTGACTTCCATGACTTTAAGACTCCAGGGTCCTATCAGTGAGGACGTGCATTTTAGTTTTCAACTTATTAATATACAGTATACAAATATTATATGACTAAACCCCTAAAAGGTGGAACAAAGGCTTTATTAATTTTCTGATCTGTTAGAACCACACTCTGACAGTAAAGTAATGCATTCCAAAGTCCCGAATATTTAGAAATTCTTCAGTTGAGGTGCTGTGATTTGTAATGATCTTTCACTTTTATTTTTTGCTTATTGGTATTTGATGATATACATGCATATACTGAAAAAAAATAAACTTAACTCCTCTCGAAAGCATAACACATTTTAATGGTTCTAAACATGTAAAACACTGCTGATGATATCATTACTGAAATTTAAAGCAGAGAAAAGCCCTTTTCCTGTAACATGAAGAATTTTATAAAGGAAGCCTATGATTGTTTGGATAACTCTAGCTTGAGACAATAGGAACTGGAATGCCGTGACATGGAGTCTCTTTCCTTACGTTTTAATAATGGCCTTCTGAGCACACATATTCACTTTCAGATTTTTAAGCAATTAGTTTGCAGATGTCACTAAATAAATGGCATTCATTCCTTAAGCAGGAACCATACCTGTTAACCATCTCAGCCTATTCTAGCTTTAAAGCTGGGCTTGATGTGCACAGCATGTTCAAAAACTGTACTCACGGTTCAAATGAGCTGGATTACAGACCATGACCACTGAGACCCTCACATGACAAAGCCTTTGTGTAATTAATATGCAGGGTAAAATGCTCCCTGGACTGCTGCTAAAGCGATTTAAATCATGCACATAAAAAATGTAATCACAAATTTAGCATGGTGGACAGAGTAGTCACACTGGGCTTGACTGCATAGAAGGTTCCAAGTGTGTTTTAAATGTCCTTTAAGATTGAGATTAGGACTTGTACTTACAAGATGCATATTAATCTAAAACTCAACATTTTTCAGTGTGGGATCACAGTAGGAGAACATTATGGGCAATAGAGGTTCATTCTAATCCCAGTAGGTAATTACACTTTGAAATAATATTCTTTAATTAAATCTTGTTTGCAGTTGATTGATTTAAACACTAAATCTAAAAACCTAAATTTGAGTTTTTATCAATTTTTGATGCTTATTGAACACAACTTGGGCTTTAATTGATGTTTCTGAAGTTTTAAAGCCCTTGTCCACCGTATCCTGGTTGAATTTTGTGTGATTATCAACATCCTTCTTTAATACTCTTGATGACTTCCTCTGGAATCTCGATACGTTTGTGCACTCTTAAAATTGTAACGTATACCTGAAAAGTATTTAATATGTCACAGTGCCAATATTTACATGGAAGTTTCTTCTATCACACCTTCAGTAGACACATATCTTAATCCCTTCTCTGAAATACAGAGGCTTTTAAAAAAAATTACCATTTGCAATATTACAGTGTAAAAATTAGACCCTAGCTTTCATAATGGGCAAGGTGCAAAGAAAAAAAAAATACTAAATTTCCAAGCAATTTGCATCTTTTCAAATTTGAAGTAATATGACATTAAGCAACAGCAACACAAATACTCCTTCCACGGACGCACAAAGAGAAGCTGTCTAACAATAAATGCGTCACCTTTTATGTTTATAGCTTCTTTCTCGCCATTTGGCAAAGCTTACCACAACACGATTAAAAGACTCATTGTGGACATTTTAAGATAAATTCTTTTCATATTCAATAATCCATATGCCACCAAATCTGTGTAATAACTGCTAAGAGCAATATGTTTTACTGTACCATTGTGAAGGAAGACTGTTCTGGCAGGTAACATTAATATCTAATTGAATTTTAGTCTTGTAGATTTTGGAACTCTTACAATTCCTCACTCCCCTGACATTAGTGCTTTTTCTGAAGGGAAGTTGTGAAAAATGTCATGTCTTATAACCCCACAGAAAGGAACTTTGAAATATGTCCTAATTTGGCAGATGATATTATCTGTCAGGGATGATCAAGGATCTTCATCATTTGTTGCAAATTTGCAAATGACAATGAGACCAATTTAATGGGCGTCCATATAAACAAATATTTGTACGGTTTGTAGATTTATTTCCGGAAACACCAAATTAGGTCTGGTGTCCTAAGCATTGTGATTTAAAGATGTCGTTCACCAGTGTTCATATTTAAATTCATACAAACAAGGATTGGCTGGGTTTCAGCTTCAGCAGTGCCATAGAGCAGCATCTTGTAGATGAAGCCCAGTAAATTACATTCATGATGCCATATTTAATAACTGAAAATTCACATTTTACAACAATTGCATTTGTCACTGCTGAAAAACAAACTAGTACGTGGAATGTTTTATTACAATGACTACATTCTTGTGAGAAATGATTAAGTCACTATAAGAGAAAAGTAAGGCCAAAAGACCTCATTCACCATAACGCAAATATTAATCACACATAAATAATACAGGTGTCTTGCAGTAAGCCACATTCCCCTAAAATATAGATTACACATCCTAGGGGC
This sequence comes from Ailurus styani, assembly GCA_002007465.1. Classification (NCBI taxonomy): domain Eukaryota; kingdom Metazoa; phylum Chordata; class Mammalia; order Carnivora; family Ailuridae; genus Ailurus; species Ailurus styani. The sequence goes on along the minus strand of LNAC01000104.1, from coordinate 3,975,954 downwards.
AAATAGTAGTACAACAGACTTGAAATAAATCCCTCAAGCCATGGTGGCCAAAAGGAAATCATTTATGTTTTGACAGTTTAATATACTTTTTGGTTATGCATAACAGATGAAAATATTTACACCAATATAAGAGAGTGAAAGAAAAATTAAATCTGACTAATCGACCTGTTCAAAGTATGATTTTTAATTTCAAGGAATTTTTTTTATAACGACTCCAAGTAACAAATATGCTTCCTACAATTCAACCGTATCCATTCATTTTTAATTATTTCTCAGCAGCTAAAAAATAAGTCGGTCTCTCAACTCAAAGAGAACTTTTCTTGGTATGCACACATACCCTGTCTGGAGAAAAAGGGGGCTGACTGCCAAACCAGGGTGCTGCTCAGTGAGATGAATGTCACCGAGAGGGCTGCACGGGGAGCGGAGCCAGTAGCGTCTCTGGGGGCAGAATCGGGGGTACAAGAGGTTACGGGGCAGAAAGACCTATTTGCTATGACTTTCACTTTGGTACTGATCGAAGTGTTTCTTGTTTTTTTGTTGTTGTTGTTTGTTTGTTTGTTTTTTTCTTTTAAACGTATGAATGTTACTTCTTCAAAAGAAAATCTTAAAAATGTATGTCAACAAAATAGGACTTATTGTCTTAGAAATCGGTCCACTCCTGCTTTTCAACAGGCATTTACGGGACACTTCCAATGCTTGATACACTAGGTAAGGAGCCAGGCTAAGAGTGAGTGGGAAATCAGCAGTCAGACAGCTGGCTCCTTGGCCTTTAGTATTTAAAATTCACTGAGAAATGTATCTGAGAAATCACATATCAGGACAGACCGTATACAATCAAACATGACATTCTATGGTTCATCCTGAAACATCTCAGGAAAAAACTCAGGACACTGAGGGAGGTTGGGGTACAGGGAAAAGGGGGTATGAGTAGACAGCCTTCAGTAGGAATACAGACACTCCAAGAATGTAAGGAGTCTCCAGAATGAACTATAGAATCCTGAGATTGGCAAATACATGAAAAAATGATTTGTCACACTAAGAAATCAAGCAAATCTATGTGAAGGTTTCAGAGGTTTTAGATAGAACACATTTACATGTGACATTTGTACCAAAAAAAGCTGATTTAGCCATAAATACTAAATAAGATGGAGTGATCTGCTGACAGTGATCACTATTCAAATGAGTGGTGTCTTTGGAAGTTTCCATGTTAAAAGAATCCAAATGTACTTGTAAGAGATAGTCAAGCAAAAGCAAGTTTATTTTTTTCCTACTTAATTTGTTTTTAAGTCCTTGTTTCTGTCGTCCTGTGTTGACAGGTTAGGAATTCTCCTCTTCCAATAAAAGCCACTCTCTTTTGCCAGTACCCACGTCACAACAATTTTATCTTTCCCAGCCAAAGCGACCAATCAGTCAACATCACAGTCTCTACTGGCCCATCTATTACAGGTCATGAATTCCCTCCTTCCTATCAATGGAAGCCACTCCACTTATGCCCTGAATCCTTCCTTCTTCCCACCTATTACACTGAGGAGAATTTTGCTCCTTAACTATGCCCTATGCCTCTTATATTATCAGTTTCTCTATTCCTACAATATCATTTCCATCAGCACACAAAGATGACCTAAAGTCTCCTATTTAAATTTAAAAAAAGAAAGAAAGAAGAAGAAGAGAAAGGAAGAGAGGGAGGAGGGAAGGAAGGAAAGAAGAAATACAGGGAGGAAGGTAAGGTGGGAGGAAGGAAAAAAATGAAAGAAGGAAGGAAGGAAAACTGTTTTCTTTCTAGCCCACTTCTCTTTACAGTGTCTCCTTCACACCAGCATTTCTTGAGATGAAGATCTGTATTTAACTTCTCCACATTCTCTCCCACCACTCTAACCTCAACTTAATCCAGTTATACTACCATTCTCACAACATCACTAAGACTGCTTTGAATGTCACCATATTTTTAAATCCAATGATCCAGTCCACTGTGATCTAATTTAAACTCTCACCAGCATTTGACACAGTTGGCCTCTCCACCTTTCTGAAAATATTTTTTCTTTCCTTCTTTCTTTCTTTCTTTCTTTCTTTCTTTCTTTCTTTCTTTCTTTCTTTCTAACCTCAGTCTTCACACATTCTTGGTTTTGTTTTAGATCCACAGATGGTCATTTCATGCCGACATTTTCCAGATTTTTCTAGTCAACTCAACATCTAAATTTTGAAGACCTTCAGAACTGTCTTACATATCCTTCTCTTTCCTATCTGTCCACCTAGATAATCTCATCCATTGCTCTAAATTCTCATTTTAAGGTTCAGTGTTTATCTTTCTAAAACTCAAAACTCACAAACAACTGCTTGATTTATTCTGCTCCTTGAACAGTGGAACAAAATTAGTATGGTAAACAAAATTTGTAATTTTTTTGCTACAGTTGCTTCTTCATGAGTTTTCCTCCTTCGGTCACAATGATTCAGTCACCATTCACCAAGCTTTTCAAACCAAAATGTAGGGTCATGTTATTTCTTGCTTAAAAGCCTCCCATAAATCCCCATTTTACAAAAAAATGCAGTTACGTTCTTTACGTTATTTGTTCCTAGTGTTCCACATGCCCTATGCCCTTCTCTTGATGTCCTCTTCTATGTTCTCCTCCTTCTTCACTATGCTCCAGCCATATCAGCCATTTTCAATTTTCTGAACATTATATCTTAAATTAATTGTTAACCTAGCTAGTCTAATGTAGCCATGAATGTTCTCTGTCCCATTATTCTTTTATAATTCTCCACATTAAAATTAGAAGTGTCTGATAGTTATCCTGTTGGTTTGTTTGTTTTCTATCATACTAGAATGTTAACTCTAAGACAGTAGAAGCCTCACCTGTCTATTCTCCAGTATATTCTCAGGGTCTAGAACATCGTACATTGTAGACATGCCCTACCTTCCTGGTACACAGTAGGTGTTCCAGCAACTTTCACAGAACTGTGGTGAAAATTCAAGGATAAAACATTTTAATAATGCATGACTCAGTACATATTAACTGTGGTTGTTTTAAATTATTTTTTTCACTGGTATCAATATTTATATTAATAGTTTTATTAGTGGTTACGGGTAAAAATAAACTATACAATGTGTATATCTGTTAAGAAAACTGTGGCTTCCTACTAGAGGGTTAATGTTACAAGAGCATATGTTTAGCTTTATTCCTCATATGGGACGCTAGCCTTCATCAACTACTAGCAAGGATTTGGAGGCTGGAAGGGAAGGCATTTGTTTACCTCACACAGCAATGGGCAAAGTGGTACTCTCCAACAGTCACCTGGGACTTGAATCTAAATGAAATGGAGGCTGGCCATGTGAGGCTGAGATCCCACCCAATCCTTTTTGGAAGCTGGACCACAGTCAAACGTTCCTCTCTATCCCTGTGCTTCCAACAGAGAGGCTTACCTGATGCTTCCAACTTCAGGCATCTCCTCAACTTTCCCTAAGGAAATGTCCTCAATAGAACCTTTACCACTGTTGACAGAAAAACGTCAGGAAACCCATAGGAATGTGCTTGAGGAAAGAGGACTACTATGTTTAGAGATTTTCAACTCCCGAAGAAAATATGTTACCTTGTTCCGGATACTCAAAATGAAATCTTAGGTAAGATCAAAACACTTTATTCTAGTATGATGCCACCGGATATTTAAAGATTATTTCTTTAGAAAAAAAATATTTTTTTTTCAGTTTATTTGGACTCAATGACTTTTGTAGGCCCTAGACACTTTGCTTTTACAGGACCCCTTGCCCATAAAAATTATCAAAAATTATATCATTTACTATACAAATTGATAGAAAAATAATATTATTATATATTAAAACAGTTTTCATGACCTGTAAGTTCTTTTGTTTTTTCAGACTTTAAAAAAGAACTAAAACATTTTCACGGATCCCCAAATGTATACTAGCCCAAGCTGCTGTGCCCAATGGGCATGATGGGTAAGTTGACCTCACTCAAATGAAAGAGAGAGAAATATCTTGAATATGATTTGTCTACCAAAGGGCTAAATGTTATTCAGAACAACACTGCAACTGCACCTCACAGTTTTTTATAATATATTACTTTACTAAATGATTATTCAATATTCTGAGCACTTTAGACACGTAACACAGTAAATCCAAGGCTTATTGTTTGCCGTGGTTATTAGAAGAGTTGAAGTAAATATGTTTCTTTAACCAAATGAAAGCGAAAATTTTAAATCATTTAAAATATTGCTATTTAATACCCTTGAATACATGGATTTGCAAGAGTACATTTTAACTTTTTCAGGTATTGCCTTTAAAAGCTAGAAAGATCTGCACTATGGAAAAAAAGGTTATATTTTAATTAATTGAAAACCTTGAGGGGCATCTGGGCAGCTCATTGGTTAAGTGTTTGCCTTTGGCTCAGATCATAATCCTGGGGTCTGGGGGTCGAGCCCTGTAGGAGGCTTCCTGCTCAGTGGGGAGTCTGCTTCTCCCTCTCCTTCTGCTCCCCCTGCTTGTGTGCTCTCTCTTCCTCTCTGTCAAATAAATAAAGAAATATAATCTTAAAAAAAAAAGCCTTGAATATGAACCAAAGATTTTGTTATAATGATTCATTATTCTTCCCTTTCCCTTTTTCTTCCTGAAAACATTGAGGCACATTTTTTATATACTATATCTGACCTCTTTTCTCCAACTTCACCCTACATAGGATGACTATACATTCCAATATGCTTGGGATACTCCCTATTTATAACTTCTGCCGAACACTCCTCTTTCACTCTTACAAGTGATCCATCTTAAACAATAAATTGTAGCCATCTTATCTATATTAACTTTGAAGTTGATTGTTCATTCAAGTCTATTAATACTCTTAATAATCAATTAAATTATTTAAATATAGTTAAAGGTGAATAAGACATTTTTACCAGGTTAAATCTCTTCAAATATATGTCTAGCTCTGTAAATTCCAAGTGCAAAAATTGCCATTGGCATCCTTTGCCTATATAATAAGATTCAGTAAAAGACTTGCCATAATCTGATCTCAGCCTATGAATAAATAGTATATGGTCTTTCCTGTCTAATCTATACACTATCCCCCTCTTAGTTTTTCATTATACTTTCATTTTTCCCATCCCTAGCTGCTTTCCATGAAATATTTTGAGTGTCCCAGGCTCACTCCTGAGAGTCAAATCTTAAGAGCTGGCCCATTGTACCAGCACCCCAAGCAGATCTTTCTCTGTCTCCTTCTCTCTACTATGAAGGGTTACTATGAAGAGATATTGATAACACCATATGTCTTCATGTTCTTCTCAACATTGATAATTGGCCTTGTAGGTAGACAACACAGATGTCCATCTCCTATTTTAGGACATTACTTGAGTACAAAATTTGTCTTCTACCTCCTAGAATATTGCTGGAACTTCATCAAAGATCTTTTTTTTTCTTTTTAAAGTAACTTTCAAATGTCCCTGAAGAGAGCAATTTTTGAAGTTTCTGTCAATAATTTATACTCTAGTATAATCTAAAATTTTCAAAACAGATTAATAGAGACAATGGGGGGGAAATAGAGGTTCTAGAATAAAGGCAGAGCAAAAGGGTGCCTTGCTGAGAGGAAATCATTTTGATTCCTAGTCCAACTAGCTCTATAGCCAGTCAAATCTTTTCTGGCTTGAATTAACTTTGAATCCAATTTAAAAATATCTTTTTTTTTAATGGAGGCATCATAATATAGTGTTTAAAAAACATGTTTCAGAATCTATGAGTATTGGATATAAATACTGACTCTGCCATTTACTTACTATGAAAACTCAAGCAAGCAACTTAAAAATTTTCTCTTAATGACTTATTTGTAAAAGAGAGGTGATAATCCATAACTAGTATTATTGTAAAAATTTGGGGAAAATAGCATTACCATAGTGTCTTGGCTACCCTGAATGTTGGTGATAAATAAATAAATAAATAACAATAATAAGGACTCTTTCCTTTGCCTCTTTTCAAACACAGTGAGGCATCGCAAATGTATCAATATTACAAGAAAAGAAAAACATTCTAAATAAGAGCACTTGCATAGGGATGAGCATCTGAGTGGAAACAAGCTGTTTGGGTAAAAGGAAGCCTGAGCCCTACATAAACAACAAAGCACTGCATTTCCTCCATCCCCACAATTCTCAAAATTTTAATCTCTAAAAGAAAGGTGAAACAAAACAAAGAAATCTTATATCCAGGGACACCAGGCACAGGTGATGGGGAAAAGACAACATACCATACACAGAACAAAATAAAAGTCTATGTATTTAAAAATGAGACCTCCAAATTTCTTCTCAGCCCACTCTCAGTACCCATGCCTAGGTTTATAAACTTACTTGCCAAAAAAGCAAGCTGGCTAGCAGGCTGGGCCCCCTTAGAGAATATGCAGCCTGTGGACAGTACTTCCCATCCACAGTATGTTTCCAATCAGTCCAGCCCATAATCGCCAGTTATTTGTAAGAGGATGTGAATAAAAATCTTGAAATAAAGGGACTAGCAAAAAAAAAAAATGAAAACGAGTTTTAAAATAAAATATAAATAAAAATAAAAATGGAGAAATATTGATGCAAAAGAAATTTGTGGGGGAAATGTCATTAGTATACTTAGATAATAATGATGATACTGCATTCATAAAACATAAAGCAGGCTACTTTTAAATCAGAGAGTAAGAGGTGATGGGGAGGCTCAGTCCTTAAGCATCAGGTCACAGAGCCCCACATCGGGCTTCCTGCTCGGCGGCAAAGCCTGCTTCTCCCTCTCCCACTCCCTCGATTGTGTTCCCTCTCTCACTGTCTCTCTCTCTGTCAAATAAATTTAAAAAATCTTTAAAAGTAAATAAATAAATAAACAAACAAACAAATAAATAAAATTAGAGAGTAAGAAACGGGCCATGGGCATTATAAAATAGAAAATCAAAATTTATTTGTTTATTTATTTTAAATTTTTTTTATTACGTTCAATTAACTAACATATAGTACAAAATCAACATAAGAATGGGAAGATAAGGCCAAGGAACTCTCATGGAAAACAGTAACATGGTAAATTGGATGAGAAACAATCAGGAATTAGAGGACCAATTAACAAACTCTGACATCTGACTAGTGGAGAGCATAGAAAATGATAAGGATGAAGTTATTAAGAAAAATAAAAGAAGAAAATCTCCCAGAGAAAGTAGATATATATTTCCAGACATGTTCCCAGCAAGAAGAATGAACAACCCATAGCAAAGCACAAAATCATGAAATTTTAAAATATCACATATTACAATTAGATTATAATTGCTTGCAGAGAGAAAAACAAAACTTGCCCATTTAAAAAAGTTAATATATAAAAGATATCAAGAATCAGAGAGGTTTCAGACTTCTCAGAAGACACACTGGAAGCTAGCAAACAATAGAACAAATAAGGGTAGAGTAGAGACATTTCGGTCAGACTTTCTGACAACTTACCTTCCAAGAACCCTTTCTCAGAAAGCTTATTAGAGGATTTATCCCACCAGACTAAGGAAGTAAAACAAGAGAGAAATAAAGAGAAATCCAGAAAACCATGATGAGACAATACCTATTAACATAGATTTTTAAAAAATCATCAAGTCAGAAGTGAGACATGAATAGAGTCTTCTGGGGAGGATGTCACCAGGAAATAAAATCAAAAGATACAAGAAATTGAGGGCATAGAAAATGACACTAAGTATTTGAAGGTTATAGGGAGATTTGCCGTAAGTATAAAGAAAAGTAAGAAAATCAAAACAATTTATTATCTCAATGAAAATTATAAAATGCTGTGCAATAAAAGGGCTACCCAATCTGTGCTGGTCTGCCTCCACTACATCTCAGAAGTACAGCTCTCCATTCTGAGCCTTAGCATGATGAGAACTTCCTGTTACCTGCCCAGCAGAACTTTTAAGGTACAAATCAGCCCTCTTGTAGCCTAACCATTTTCTGTTCATTCGGGTCTTCTGCAGCCCTTGACTTCTGGGGATGAGTAGGGGTCTGTTTGGGAACATATAAAAAACCTCATAAAGCCTCTTTTGTCTTTGTTTTCAGCTGACTGGCTTTCCCCATCAATTTTCCATCATCATTACAGCTGGCTGTGTGTCTTCTAGTGGTGGGAGAACAAGTCCATTTTCTTTGAATTTTTGTATTTTCCTTCATCCCTGTACATTCTCCAATAAATGTGGAAAGAATTAAAAGAAGGAACTCTGACCAGTTGAGTCTTTACTGTGGAAAGACAAACTGGGCTTCAAGAGGACGCGTGGGTTCATGAGAGTTGGAGAAGTAGAGCTCACCTCCAGGCCAAGCCTCTATTTATTTTCCTCCCTTTGTCATGTTTAATCTTATAGAAAGTATCAGATAGTTAGTGAAGTACTGATTTCCTCTAATGTCAAGTCATTGATTGTGTGAACACAGTGAAGGATACACAGCCCAGTATTTTTAGCTGCAACTGGTATAAGATGGCATTAAAATGAGAAGCAGGAAAGTACAATGTGAAGAAAATTATGAGACATTGAGAGCCTTATTCTTTACTCTCCACTAGCAAGCTATGGGAGAAAGCCATGAGTGTCTATAGCAATTGTGGTAGACAATGGAAAAAAATCAGTGAGTCCTATACCCAAGAGGACATCTTGCGATGGTTCACCCTAATGTTGGACAAATGAGACCTGGTCCCCTTCAGTTTGCTGTCCCCTTCTTTGCCTTTTCCATGCGACCTCCTCCCTCACTGAACTACTCTCCATCTGACTAATCAACTTGCCATTTTCTTGAGAAAATTGACTGACACCTTGGATGTTTCTGGAAGGATATCATGACAGGCTGCAGTTAGCTTTTGCAGTCACTAAATTGATGGTGAATATAACAGGAATGCATGGTAGAAGTGGACATAGACTGTCAGCGTGCCATATGAATCCACAGGTGGCCCTGGAGCAGGGGAATTGCTGGATGGGCACTACCATCCACACATCCAGATAGACACTTGACATGTGTTGCCCTCAAATTCCTATGAAGTTGACTGCAGCACAGCAGGTGCCGTGGAGTAGCTTGTGCTCCTTAAATTCATAGTGTGTTCAATGTTCAAGGAGTTAATTAAAAAATACTCTCCAGATTTACACATTTTCTCAGAATAGATCAAAAGAGGGTTTGGAAATACAAGCCTAAAGTAAATAAGACCAACTGCTGATTTTTCAATTAGGTTATGTTTCAGGGATACAAAATTACATATTCCTTTCCTATGCACATCCCCTACACTTTTTAAACACAGAGCAACCCATTATTAAGCTATTAATCACCTCTTCCAATTAATTGCTAGAAAATGACCCAGGTTTTAGTAGTAGAGTTGCAATTGAAAAGCTCTTTGATATTTGGCAAGGTAAAGTTACAGGCAGTAGTAATTTGAGAAGGTGAAGCTATTAGCTGCTGTTTAGAATCTCAATTACTCTAAAGATAGATAATTACAAATAAAACAAACTTGTTCTCCTACATTAGTAAGTGCTTCTTTTTGCTTTACAAAATTTATGAGTGATTTTTTTCACTCGATAAATATAATTTCCACATGAAAAATTGACCTTAACGATATGAAGTACGGCTACAAGTAAAATCTCTGTTTTCACTGAAGAGAATAAATGCATCTCCTGAACTCTGGCAGTTAGAGTTAATTGATTTATTGGCTCTCTATATAGTGTACTATTGTCTTTATGCTCTTGGGACACAGAAGCTCTTCAGAGAAAGGGCTAAATTCTGCCACACTGATATGACAGTTGAATTCTACCTTCCCTTTCTTCAGGTGTAGGGTTTCTTGGAGTTTACAACTAAGAGAGAAAGAAAATAGCTTTCCAGGATTGGTTGGAGTTAACTAAATGCGGCTGCATCCCTTGGCTTACGGAATGTGTACTTTTACTGCTTTAATGTTCCTGAGAAGTTAATAGGGTGGGGGTTCTTTTCTTTTTAATCATATTCCTTTCATAGTAAAATATTTATTCAAGCAAATGTAAAGTACTTGTCAAAATATGAGAATATGAAATTCCCATTTTTAGGTTTCTTTAGACACAGCAGTGATACAAAATAAAAAGTGATGCATTTTTCCCCCAGGGCTAGTTTTTAAATTCACGAAATTACCAAATATGTTTTTGTTTTATTTCCTTTTTACCTTTTGGTTGCTGTATAAATTAGTAAATTTAATGAGAGAAGTTTCTCAGCTGTAGTTGTACATTATACAGTCATCTCCATAAAAAGCTATAAAGGAAAACAAATAAAGTGAAAGTCCCAAATACTGAAGTGGTTCTACCTAGTTTTTTCCTTTCACATGAGGTAGAGTCAACAGATCTGATCAGGGCCTCAAGGAGAATTCAAGTTCAGAGAGCAAAATAAAGATCAACATTTTGTACCGGGTGTGCATATATCAGACTGACACCAAAGGGGAGAGAATATGGATGATACGATTCCAGGTTTGAAGTGTCCCATGCAACTTGCAGGCCTTTGGCCTTTGATGTGGGTGAATTCTAATTTTTCCTTGTTCCAAATTTATCCTTTGTATAGCTATTGATCTGGGTTTGTTGGAATGACAGTATGGTGGATATTAATTTTTCTCTAATATTTCTTTACCCCCGAGAACATACACATAACACTATTCTGTATGAAGGAACATTCTTCCCCAAGGTGAGAACTTCGGTACGTGATTTGCCAATGTCACCTTCATGTTTGGTCCAGGTGTCTATTTAAACTCCATGAGCGGGCGCCTGGGTGGCTCAGTGGGTTAAAGCCGCTGCCTTCGGCTCAGGTCATGATCCCAGGGTCCTGGGATCGAGGCCCGCGTCGGGCTCTCTGCTCAGCGGGGAGCCTGCTTCCTCCTCTCTCCTCTCTCTCTGCCTGCCTCTCTGCCTACTTGTAATCTCTCTCTGTGTCAAATGAATAAAAAAAAAAAAAAATTAAAAAAAAAATAAATAAAATAAACTCCATGAGCTAAGTGCAGTGAAAACCAGAAAAAGAAAGAGGGGCTTGAATGTTTTCAAAGGAAATTAATAAAATGAATTTCTCTTGTATGTCAAAAAGTTCTGAATAATATCTGGAAAAGAAGTTAATTGGTGTAAGAAAATAGGATTCCTCCTTTTTTAGACATGCATATCTTTCAAGTTAGTTCACTATTCTCACACCAGAATTTATTACCTCACCAATTTGTGCCATATGTGTAATTGTCGCCTTTTTCATAGCAGTACAACTTAAGAAAAAAAAAAAGAGTTCTGTTTCCAAGTTTAAAAAGGAGAGCTATTACTAAGTGATTCACAAACTGAAATTGTCTTTCTCAATGCAGAAAACTATGCAGGTTTCATTTGAAATCAACCTCGTCTGTGTATTGGGACAAGGATAGGCAAAGGTTCATTCTGAAATAGGGCTTTTTTTTTTAAATTAACAAGCTAAAAATGTTTTCTGACTGATCACTGGGAACAGTGGGTAGGGCCATATGGGGTACCATTTAAGAATGATTATGCTCCCTTTATTCAAAGGTTTTTATTATTATTATTTGATGGTGACTAATAAGCAGAGTAATAGGCGATCTATATTAGCAAGTATTCATGCAATAATTTCCAAAAAGCATGGCATGACAAGTGGTCAGCATTCTGCAGAGTGGCTATAAAAGGCAAGCTTACAATCAGTTAATTTGTGTTCTGTGTATGTGCTGGACCACCTTCACAGGTAACCCCATCTCTTAAGAGCCATCATAATGCCATCCTAATGCTGGTTCAAAAAATCAGAAATCAAATGAAAATCTGCCAGTGATGAGTAATACCCAAATCTGACTTCTCAAGATTTCTGCATTTATCAGTGCTGCCATTTTGTTGTATATTCAACATCTTTGCATCTGTAATAACTTCCACAGTGTCCAACACATTGCAGTAGCTAAGTAATCAGCCGATGGCTGAGTGAGTGGATGAAGGAATAAGTAAATCTGCATTTCCCTGTGCTGAGAGGAAGCACAGAGCACAAACAGAGATCATACCTTGTTATCCATCAGGATAACCTCTGTCCTGGGATTAGAATTCTCCTCTGGATTTTCCTGCTCCCATAATGTCCACAGTCACTATTGGACGTTGGCTATCTATACACATTCTCTCTGCCAAATCCTGTCTACCTGGTGCTGGACTCAAGCTCTGGAATGCAGCTTTGTATTTCAGTGTCTAATCATTTTTTCCTACTTAGACCTCTACTTCTGATCTCTCCTAGCCAACTACACACTATTCCTATGTACCATGCAGATTAATATAGTAGAAAAAGGTGAGTTGATCATAAGCCATCACTACTTTGAGGTCTATATAAATTAAACTAACTATTCTGAGAAAAATTATACAACTCTTTGCTAAGCATTAAACTAATTTGATCACCAGAAGCCTAAGCTTGGCTGCCTTCATACCTCTGCAAATAATAAGAGAATAAAACATATTTACTAACGTACATAAACTTATTTTCCATTGACAAGTGAGTGAGGAGGTATGGGACAATGGTTTCATGGTGTATCTATGCCAACCCATACTAAAGCAATTCCATTTCTAATATTACTTTTCTTTTTCATTAACTGCCCATTTTTGGTGCAATGAACACTCCAGGGTAAATGCAAGTCCAAAGTGATAGTCACTAAGCAGCATACAGTAGCCTGAAGATCAAGCAAAATAGAAGAAGAAAGAAGGAGGAGGACGTGGAGGAGAAGAGAGAGAGGGAGAAGGAGAAGAGGAAGAAAAAGGAAAACAGAAGAAAAAGGCGAGGAAAGAGAAGAGAGGAGGAAAGAGGTGGAAGAGGAAGAGGAGAAGGAGATGAAGGAGAAAAAGAGAAAAAAGAAGAAAATGTTACAGCAAAGCAGAACACTTCAAATCTCCTAAAACAAGATTTAAAGCTCTTAATCATACATGGCTAAGACTTATGTTAATTTAATACTATATAATAACATGCAAGTTCTTACCTAAACAGGCATAATCAAGGCCTCTTTAGATAACAAAAATTATTACTCAGGATGTGTGTAGGTAATACATACCATTTTCAGAATGAACCTTTGCCTATCCTTGTCCCAATACACAGACAAGGTTGATTTCTAAGAAAAAAGAATATCAATTACAATAATTTGAGAGTGATGATTCATTACTATCCGTTCTTTTTTCCCCAGGATTTTACTTACTTACTTATTTATTTGGAATGTATTTATTTGAGGGAAAGAGAGAATGAGAGACCATGAGCTGGAGGGAGAGGGAGAGAGGACCTGAAGCAGACTCCACAGGAAGCACAGAGCCTGAAACGGGGCTTTATCTCACAATTGCAAGATCATGACCTGAGAAGAAACCAAGAGTCCACCGAGAGCCACCCAGAAGCACCCCCCCCAACCTTTTTTCCAGAATTTTAAAACAAATCTTAAAAATTGTCAGGTAGACATAGGGAGCCTATGGCTTACTTGCTTCTGCCATCCATCCTCTGTGAACAAGGTAATGAGGTCTACGCCAATGGTACATAGAGAATGAACTACTCGCTCACGTGATCCTGGATAAGATGTTCCACAAAATTGATAAAGTGTAGAATACTAGGATTCCAAAGAAATGATTATTCTCCAGTCATTTAACTGAAGTTCATCTTTTTGTTTTGTTAGAGACACTGGAACTGATGTTAACACCCCCCCCCCTTGCAGGAGAGGAAGAAAAAAAGGCAAAGTTTCACTATCTTTCATAGGGAAAGCCCACAGATCTACCCTGACTGAGTATCAAGTCTGTACCCACAATCCGCTGTCATATCCAATCTTCTGCTCATGCCAGGTGGTTTTAAAACCCAGCCTCATGGGTGGCTCAGTCAGTTAAATGTCCAACTCTTGATTTGGGCTCAGGTCATGATCGCATAATCATGGGATCAAGCTCCACATCTGGCTGGGCGGGGAATCTGCTTGAGATTCCCTTTCTCCCTCTCCCTCTACCCCTCCCCCACTCATGTGCTTTCTCTCTCTCAAATACATAAATCTTTCTAAAAAATAAAAAAAATAAAACCCAACCTCATAGTGGTTTAAAAATGCAAAAATAGAAAATATAGAAATGACAGAAATAATTTTTTTCACCAAATTTTACATATTTTCTTAGAATGTTAAGGATTAATAAAAGGGGGTTTTGAGAATTCTATTTTATTGAGCTGTTCCTTCAATGTGAAGGAAATAACAGTGCCTAAATGGCTATCCTGCCTTCCTAGCATTCTTTTGCGTTATAAAGTCCTTTATAGTATCTGATACCCAACTGAGTACTTCCTTTTACCATTAACTCCTTAAACCATGAATATTTAACGCAAACAAAGTTTAAACCCCTGATTCTTTTCACAGTCAGTATCTATAATCCTTTTTTCCAGACTAGGTATTTCTAAATCATGTTAAATCTTTCATCTTCCTTCTGGTCAATTTCAAGGTTTTTACTGAATCAAATGCAATTTTTTTTATACCAAGCTTTCCTTTTGCTTTTAGACATTTCCACTGGCTTAGCAAGAGCTGTTCAAATTAGGTGATTATCCTACTTGTGGTACCTTGATCTAAGCATTCCTTATTTTCAGGCAAAAACAACCTCTAAGTGAATCATTTATTTGTTTATCTATTTATTTTTAATGCATCGGGTAGTTAAAATTGGTCCTGAAAATCTGAGCGCATTTTTTCTTTTCTGTGGACTTTGAAAAAGTTTGATTCTTTTCACATTTTAACAAACAATGCAAACTCTACTTTCAATAATCCTAAGAGATGAAATTTTAATAAACAAATCTGTAATTAGATATTACATTTTTCATACCTTCTTAGAGGAATACATTAAAAACAGTAAGATTGAACAACAAGTACAATGATACTGTACTAGGGTTTTTTTCCCCCACCTTAAGTAATTTTATTTCCTATAAAGTTATAAAAGATCATGTAGCTGACTTTGTTATTTATTTCCCTTAAATTGTAAAACCAAAGAAAAGGTAAAGAGGAAGAACAGTTAACCTCTGGTGACCAAAGGTGCACTTGATCTGTTATTTTGTATTCTATACTCTTCAAAAGAGCAATATAAACAGAATTATTTATGCCCAGCAAAATGTTGCTTAATTACTTATGCACCACTGTTTGCTTGTATTTTAAGCTCTCTCTACCACCCACAGGCAGACGTTAAACAGCTGCTAAAAGCTAGCTTTAGTCTTGCCTGTTTGAAATTAGCATACTTGAGCTTTGAAAAAACTTTGTTACCAATTTACATATGCATAGAGACTGATATTTAGACTCACCATATGATATGTCCCTCAAGAGCTTTTCTTATTGCCTCCATCCTCAGGTCTCAACCTAGAGACTGTAAATCTAGCAGGTGATTAATTCTATACCCTTGAGAAACTAGCAATTAGCACTTGCAACCAGTAAAAAATTGTCATTTCAAAACCCTGTTTACTATGCCCATGTATTTTCTATGAACTCACAGTTAACTCTAAATAGATGTGTATGACAATAGATCTGCAGACATTTCTGTCTCTTTATGTAAAATATAATATTGCTACCAGCTAATCAACCTATTAAATATATATAATTGACATTCCTTTTTTAATATAAAATAGCAAGATGTAGCAAGCCCGGAAACACCATACATGATGTTTTATGTTACTAAACCTTAATCAGTTCATTTCAACATGATGACTTTGTAGGGTTTACCTGTTCTGTGTCAATTCTTATCTCTGATAGCTGAAATTACGGTACTTCCAGATGTTCTTATGCATTATTGAGGTCTTCTGCAGTAGATGCTGGAAAAGGTAAGATAAGGTTTTATTTCTTTGTAGTAGTCACAACACTGAGATCAAAGACAGTAAAGTGCAGTGCTTAGTATTGAAAACTATGATGAACCTAACATTTATTTTCAAGTCGCAAACCTATCATAAAAACTGCTCATCAATCTTCAGTTAACCATTTCATGTGTCATCTGTGAATCGGGCAAGGAAATGTTCTGAGAGGTTTAAAAACACATCTCTGACCACACCATAAATTAGTGCTAATTATGCATGGGCAGATCACAAGTTTTAAAATGAAAATATTTGTAGAAAGCTCGATCCTATGAGAGGAGAGTGAAAATACAAAGAAAAGAGAGACACGTTAAAATTATTTCATGCAATAATTTGCATTGAGCAATTCACTTTGGTCAGGTTTAAGAATCTGTTAAAGAAGAATTTATACACACACACGCACACGTAATTTTTTTTTTAATGGTTTCTGATAAAATCTGGCAGTGCTCTGGAGAGTGCTAACTGAAGTGAAAACAGAGTAATTCCATTTTCTGAAATGTTTTCAGTTCGGTGCAAGAGAAGGAAGATAGGTGAAAATAGCTCACATTCATGCTACCCACAGTGTGTTAACTTACTATAACCAAAACATTTCATTTTGAATTATATGTTACACATTTTTTATGATTACAAGAGGAAAAGGGGGGAAATGACACTTAAAATATCTTAATTCCTAACTTCAGTAATCTTCCGTTAACAAACTGCCTTACTTTGAAAATAGACATTAAAAACCCGGCAAACACAGGCAGAAACAATTCAGCGCCCAGTCTTAGAACACCAAGGGCAGCCGATCTCCTTTATTCAGAAGTGCAAAGTGAGGAGCAAATGCAGAATGATCTCCTACAAAAGTGGACCTTATTTTCTCCAGTTGCACCGTCATCAGACAGCCTGCTAAGAAAGCCTGCTAGACTTTCAGCTAATTACATCATCGGATCATCATACAGTTAAAATCAGTTTCAGGGCACTTGCACACAACAAAATCCCTGCTTCTAATTACTATTTTAGTGTCTTTTTCCTTGTGACATGTTGGTGATAGATCATTATTTTTTCAGCAATTTGTTCGCATTTATATGCAATATAATTGGATCTGATTAATTATTATGATTAATGACTGCAGAATTTCCTTGCAAAGCTATTAATACTGGTAGTATCAAATGAAAGACATGGACAAATTAAAGCCAATGGATTCCTGTTGCTCGTACTCGCAGCTCCTGGGCTGAAGTAACCCTTTGCTGTTCCCCAGCAGACAGTGACTGCACACGGAGAGCTCTTCAAATGGCCATCAGAAGCTCGTAACGTATGAAGTGCTTACAATGCTTTTTTTTGGCTTATTTAGAGGCATGGTAAACGAGAAGTCCAGGAGGTCTGTGTTCAAAAAGAGCACGTCGCGTTTTGGATCTAAAGTTGTAAGGAAATGGGTAGCATCCAAAATAGGCAGAAAGCTATTAAGAAATAATTGTCTTAAAGGATATTTTTAATTTCTCCATTTTCCTCAACAAACATGATATAAGGCACTTAGTTAACTTCTATGAAATGTCAGATTACAAAATTTCCAAAGGACATATTTATGTAGAGGGTGTTTTGTATTTTAAATTATACTCTGGCTTAGAAGTAGGATATTACATGTAAAAAAAGCAAACAACGACTGAGTAGCTTAGGGGATCGACTTTCCTGTTACCTCTGGGACCTGACTTTAAATCTGGCTTTGAGCAAACTGAAGAAAAATCATTTCAATCTAATGGCAGCAGCAAATAAAAAAATCAGATAGTTTGAGTTCCTTGAAGGTGGCAGCAAGCTTTTTGCTTTATGAAGTGACCGGAATTCTGGGCTATAAAAGAAAGAATTGGATTTGGGGGATGTGTGCCTGATTATAAATTGTAAAATACAAAAGATGTTGAGTATAATTTGCATCTGTCATAAACAGTTCCAGCCCGGTTCATAGCATGAGTCTTAACAGGGGGGCATGAAGTCTTGAGTCTTGCTGAGAAAATGGATTCATTCTATCTCATCCAGAGTTGGTAGTGGTGCCTGCATTACCATCAAGATGCTAAAAAAAAAAAAAATAAAGAAAAAGAAAAAAGAAAAGAAAAGAAAAGAAGGAAAGAAAAAGAAAAGAAAAAAAAAGGATGGAATACGGCTTTTCAGTTAGAACTGGGTGAAGGTATCTGAAAAAGTTCAACATGAAAACACCATTTTTTTTTGAAAAAAAAATGAAACAATGCTTTCAAGCCATCCCTATGTACAAATAAAAGAGATGAATTTGCTTTATAAACAGCTGCCATTCTTGCTTGATAATTCATATCAAATGAAACTCACCAAAAGGAGAGAGAAGGTAGACTAAGGAAATCATTCTGTTCAGGTGAGTAGCAAAACATTTCAGACACACAGAACTCCTAGTACTTTTCATTTTAACAGAGTGAAGTCCTGTAAAGCCTTCACATGACTGTTGATAATGAAATGCAAAGTTCTTTGTTCAGATTCATACATTAGAAGATATTTGGGTCTGCTTTGTATTTCTTATGGACATGAGTAAAACAAATACAGGAACCTCATTCACAATGCTCCAGCCCCTACCAGAAGTAATTTGGCCTATCGGCGCTCTGAGATCAGCCACCAGCACCACCCCACTCCCCTGCCGAATGGCTTGGTATAAATTATTTATATAAGGATAATGCTAGTTTTTCTTCTGAGAGTAGAAAAATGGGATTAATGTGAAGATCAACACGGAAGCCGTTTTCATGGGCTCCTTGTATATATAAACTATGTTCACGGCAATTATTTTAGAAATTAGAGCTGGCCTTCACCCCAGGTGACAGTAGGAGTTGTGGTAAAAGGCAGGAATCCTGCTAAAGGATTTCATTTCTTTTCCTAAGTAAGCATCACGGCCCAGGAGAGAGAGGGCACTCATACACCTGATAAATAATGTTGGGTGTTCACAGTTGTTAATATGAGAAAGGTAATGAAACAATTAGTAACAGAGCGATTAATGACATTATTAAATACACTGTGTATGAATTCCATTAAGAAAATTGGTTTTGAAGTACATTTTGTTGGGAAAGGCAACATAAAGCAAATAAAATTTCATACCACCCAGGGCCTAAATAAAAATAGTCCTGGGCACAGGGTGTTTACAATTAGAATAGATGACCTATCAGCCACTTCAAGAGAACCTCCTCCAGTTCACATCTTAGCTTGATTTCAGGTAACCACTTTGGACTTAATGACAAAGAGTCATGATATATTAATAGTCCTACTGTCTTGTAGCAACGTGCATCCAAGCATTTTACACATTTTTTTTGCAAGAGAATCTTTACACTTGATGCTTTAATTGCCATTATAGAGACACAAAGACCGTAGGGTTGTGTCTAATATGCATGGCCAAAGGACTCCCAGAAAGAAGCTTGTTTTCATTTTAATCAAGCCAAATAACAGAATGCTCAGAACTGGTGATTCCCAGGTTACCATTTTAAAGGATCAGCTTATTTGTCAGTTCTTTATCTAACTATTCAGAGCCAATAAAAATTCATCCAGCAAATTCGGAGATGAATCAAGAGGAAATACTAGGTCCTTGAATCAGTCCTAAGCCCCTCACAGACAGCTAACCACTCACGTGTCCTGCATCAAAGCAGCGCACCTTCTAAAGGACGGAATCTCTAGAAGCTGCTCCTTGGTATACCACACTCTAAACAGCCTGTCCTAATTCAATTCTAATACCAAGAAGCTACTCAGACAAAAAGGGCTCTAAGAAAATCAGATCAATCCAAGGCTGACCAAAGCTTTGAAACTCTCCTACCCAAAATGCAATTAAACAGCTGGGCCAGAGGATAGGATAGCCCTCCGAGGAATAATAAGTCTGGGTTCTCCCACGTACATCTGTAGTATAGAGTATAGGGCAAAGAATGGTTAATATTGAGTATAGGACAAGCAATGGTTAAAATATAGGCACGCAAAGAGTTGTAAACTCTGGCTATTCCTCAGTTTATGTTTTTTCCCTTAGTTTGTCCCTCTGTCAGACTTTCCTACCACAAAATAAATACCCTAAGATGATGGGGGACTGCTACTTTTCTCTGGAATCCTCACCTCACCTAGCGAATGATAGATGCGTATTTTTTCTTCATTAGCATTATGTAAGTTTACATTTTAGAGTTTTGAGGCTATTGAAAGACCACACAGTTCCCTTCGGCATTTTGCAGAAGAAAAAACAAGGTTTCAAGAAGTGAGATAGTTTGCCTAATGCCACTAAATTAATAAGTGACAGGGTTTGAAACAGACTAAGTTTCCTCTGCTCTCAATCTATATAACCTTTCTGAGATGCTACACAGTTGCTGACTGATATAAAAATATAACATTTAGATTTTGATTTTTTTTTATTCTGACTTTAGTCAGTGAGAATTCTCTAGGAGATTAGTATTTTTCATCTGAATAACCAATACTATGGCTCATACTTAAAGCACATCTTTTCCAATTATTCCTTTAGAAATGGAATTAAAATCACCTATAGGTAATTAATCCAATAGATGCTGACATAGTCATACAATAAAATACTGTTAGGCCATTTTCAAGAATGAAGTAACTCTTCGTGAAAAAATTAGCTTTATATATGTGCATATATATATATATATATATATATATATATATATATATGGTTAAATGTTTAAAAAGCAAGCAGCAGAAAAGTATGTATGGAATGATCCATTTTTAAATTCTATATTTGGTCGTATGAGAAAAGAACGTCTGACATGATACACACCAAATGTTAATAGTGGATATCTCCAGGAATAGAAATAGAAGGGGAGGGAGAAAGAATTTCATGATGTACTGCATTCTCAGCTACCTGATTTTATTTTAACAGCAAAAATATATCTGCCTAAGTAGTTAAAAATTAAAACATAAAACTAAAGTAAATACACAAAATAAAATCCTGCATTCTACAGGTTTATGTGATATTTCTAAAAATTAATTCTAAGAGGTTTTTTTATTTTGTTTTATTTTCAAATTCTTATCACATTTCTAAGGTACAGACAGTTTTTGGTAAGCAAGGTATTTAGTGACTAATTCAATACCTTGCTAAATATTTGCTTTTTTTTTTCTTCAGTAGGAATGTAAGTGATAATGTGTGGTTGTAAAATAAGTTATGGAGTGTTACATTTGTATCAAATAAAAAGAGATGATGCTATTTTATTGTAATTGATACAGTGCTAATTAATGCAAGGAAACAGAGTCAGTTAAGTCTTACCAGTTTATTTTGTTTTTTGCAATTCTTTAATATCATAACACCACTTCCAAAGATGTTGGTGCACATTTCTTAGTAAAATGATTCAAAAGAAAAGCAATCTAATTGTTTGGCAACTGCCAATGCTTCTGCCATGCAATTTCAACATATAATTGCAGCTCCTCAGTTTCCCATGTATACAGCATATTCTTAGAATAAAAAGATGCAACCTCATGTGAATTTAGTAAAAACATATTTGTTAGGAATTTGGAACCCTCAAAGAGAAGACAGTCTACAAATATTACAGTTGAAGAGTACCAGAACTGCCTGAGTATCCAGTGTGCAAAACAGAGTCAATCAGTTCATCAATTTGTGAATGCCGTTCTCATCCAAATGTCTGTTTCAGCTAAGACTTTTGGAGAACGTTAATAAAAGTCACATTACTTATGCCGAAATCTCAACCAGCAAAACAAGATTCTCAATGTTATACCTCAGAATGTACATTTCATTTTTTTTTTTTTTTTTAAAGATTTTATTTATTTATTTATTTCACAGAGGGAGAGAGATCACAAGGAGGCAGAGAGGCAGGCAGAGAGAGAAGGGGAAGCAGACTCCCTGCTGAGCAGAGAGCCAGATGCGGGCCTTGATCCCAGGACCCTGAGATCATGACCTGAGCCGAAGGCAGAGGCTTTAACCCTCTGAGCCACCCAGGCGCCCTACATTTCATTTTTTAAGAATAAAACTTCTTAAAGTAAAATTTATACTAGTAAATAGAAAAAAAACCTACTCATGAGAAATGTTTTCTAAGTGATTAATAGATCTGTTCTTGTATTGATGCAGAGAAGTAAAGGGTGTTTTTATGCAGTTATTCTAAGAAAAAGTGTGATAACTTTACATTTAACAATTCCATATTAGCGACATCTTTCTACTTGACTGTTTAGGTCTTGTGCAAGAACTAGTTAATGGGAAAGAAAGCATCATTTTATTTCCGATGAAACAATGTACAGAGAGGTTCAGTTGCTCCCCCAAATCACAAGGCAAGAAAGAGAAAATCAAGTCAAGAACCAAAGGACAGACAATGCATTGTTACTCGCCCGTACTCTTTTACTTCGATATACCACTTACATATTTTGATGTTTTAAATTCTAGCATCTTAGATAAATACCTCCAAAGAAGGCTGTGTGTCTTCCGATCAATTTTTTCACAATAAAAAGCTTCATAGAAATTGTTGTGCTAAACGTAGTTGTTTTTTCAAATATCGATGACGGTACATTACAAAAATATGAAGCAGATCAGCAGCAAATTTACAGCCAGAAGTGAGTTGCTAGCTATTCTTGTTTCTCTGCATTATCCCAATCCCAGAAGTAAACATATACAGAATGACAGATATGCATTAGAAATTGAAGTTTGGAAATCAAATGTTGAGAATTGAAGAACCTGAGCTTCAGAGAAGGAGGCTGAACAGCCAGCACTGTAGAAGAGCCCTACAATCACTAACTATGTGGAAAATCGCACATTCAGACATGATAAACGCAACCCACTAATGAGCATCTCTACTGATATTATGGCTTTCAAGTGTACCGCTTGTATTCACATTCAGGAAAATAACAGTGATCAGACATTTAACTGAAAGTAGAAGCTCTGGATT
This sequence comes from Ailurus styani, assembly GCA_002007465.1. Classification (NCBI taxonomy): domain Eukaryota; kingdom Metazoa; phylum Chordata; class Mammalia; order Carnivora; family Ailuridae; genus Ailurus; species Ailurus styani. Next base: position 3,953,299 of record LNAC01000104.1, on the reverse strand, counting down.
CCAGTTCTATTGCTGTGGAAATACTTCTTAAAGCTGTTTTGCATTAGAAGCTGTGTTGCCCCGAGACCCTTGCATATGTTTTGTTAGATCAAAAACTGCAAAGGTCAGTTTATTTACTACCGTCAGACAGCCTCCTTTCCAAGAAATCGGAAAGCAAGACAGAAGGGTAACGGAAAGAAGCTGTAATACACAGTTATGGGGGAGGTACAGAGTAAAAACAACAGGTAAATAATACCTAGCTGTGAGGAAGAAGGAAAATAATAATGGAAGGCCCAGGAATGAGAATTTTATGATAATGCAGTGAGGAACAATACAATTTGCTCCTGCAATTGGCAATACCTGTCAAATGAAAGTATATCATATGTGATCAGGAAGTACATTAACACACATCACTTCTTCTTTTTTTCAAATATGCACATGAAATCCATACAATCAGAGGATGAGAATTCCTCAAACATGTCTTTGCTTTTCTGCTAAATGACTTGCCCATTTACTAAACCAAGACTCTCATTACTTTGCTTTGGAATCACAGCAAAATGATGCCACAAAAGTTGATGAAAGATTAGCTAGGTGTAAAGAAATGCCTGCTACTTTTTAAAGAAGTACAAAAGAATTAGGGATAAATGCTGATTTCTAATGAGGCAGCATCGAAGCTTAGTGTACGCGTTTGTTTGTATATATGTGTGTATGAAAAACAAGGCTCCCACAGCTCACAGTCCTGGGAGAAGCAATGACAAGAAGCAATGACAGTAAAAGTCGTGCTATGACCTTCCATGATTGCTCTGCTTGTCAATTTTTGTGCCAAACTGTTTTGGGGGCAAAGATCCTAAATATCGTTACTGTTTTGGTAGGGTTGCAATAATAAAGAACCACAGATTGGATGACTTAAACAACAGAAAAATAACTCTCACAATTCTGGAGTCTGGAAGCCCAAGATTTCTGTGTTGGCAGGTTTGGTTTCTCTCCTATTGTCTTGCAAATGATCATCTTCTCCTTGCTTCTTCACATGGCCTTTGTTTCACGTGTGCATTCTTGGTGGTTTTTCTCGTGTCCAAATGTTCTCTTCTTTTAAGGACATCAGACAGATTGAATTAGGACCCACCCTAATGGCCTCAGTTTTACTTAACCACCCCATCCCAGTCCTGTCTGTAAATACAGTCAGTCACATTCTGAAGTGTACTGGGGATTAGGTCTTCAATATATGAGTTGTGGAGGGACACAATTCAGCCACAACCGCATGACTTGTAGTCTGTCCTCAACATCCATCGTCATCTGTCACAGTGCATTGGTAACCTGCAGAGGATGCTATTTATTCCATCTCTGAGATTCCCAGTAACATGACTATATTGCGCTCGATTGATGTTTTTCCAACCATCACGTTCCATAGTCAGCAGTCAGTGGCAGACTGGGAGATAGACAATGGCTTTCTGGAAAAGAAAAAGAAGCCCTGATTCGTAGCCTTTGCAAGTTTCCATGGTGTAAATACTCCCACCATGACCAATTGCAATCTACCAATATCTTGTTACCGAATGCAAAGCTGGGAAAAGGTACATATAACTGGGCCTCATGAGCTAGTATGCTTGGTTCTAGCACACCACTGTTGACTACTTTTGTGGCTTCAGGGTGGCCAGATCTCCTTTTATCAAAACCGTGATCGTTTTTGTTTGTTTATATTCTTCTTATCTATTTTTTAAGTGGTTGGACTGACGCCCCCCCCACACACAAATTTTGAAAGTAGCTAATCACCTAATCTCTAAGGTTTTCCGACACCATAAAGCTTTTACTCTTGATACTAGCATATTGGGTTTCCATTATATTTTTGATAGATTCTAAAAATCTTTAAAAGAATAGAATATTTTTTTATTGCCTTCTTGATTTGGGCAGAGATGTGTGTTTCTTAAAACTCTCCTTTATCTACATCATGCCAAGACAATTAATCAATGTCCCCAAATTAGTTCATATAGTCATTTGTCTTTAATTCCTGTAAAACGTCAGCAGCTGTTCAGACTTTTGTTGTTGTAATCATAGCATCTAATATAAAAGAGCTTTGAGAAGAGGGAGGTAACTATCCACCAAACTATAGGAACTTGAATTTCTTCCTTCTACTTCAGTAATCTCTCTCCTACATTTCTACTATTCTTAGAAATACCTTCATTAAAGCGATAATTGTTTTGATCAGTAAACATGTTCCATTCTTTTCACTAACAGAGAAAATATCATTTTTGGTCTATATCTGTAATACCTAAAATTTATTGTACACATAATAAATATTAGTGAATTGAATAATCATTAACCAATAAAAAAGTTGCTAATTAGCCCTCAGAAAAAAATGACTCATTATTAATAATACATAATACATGATATCATGTTTTCAGGAAAAATTAAGGGTTAAAATGAATTTTAAGGGTTAAAAGAGAATTTTCAGACCGGAAGGCTTTCTATATTTATATTTATTTATGTTATTTTTAACTTTCAAAGTCATTCTTAGCAAATTTTTCCTAAGGAAATTCTTAGAAACAAGAAAACCCTGTATGATTTTATTTAGTTTTCTGAAAATGTATTAATGAATGAAGACTGCTGGGTAGTTTCAAGAAAACCACAGAATAATTAATGAACAAATGCTAATCCCATCAGAGAATAATTTGTATTATTAAATAGGATAAATGTTGACTGATCACTAAAAAGGGGACTTTAATACTTGCAATAATTTCCTAATTTTAACTTTATTGCCATTAATATTTGAAAATATTATAATTACCATCATTACAATATTTCCTTGGTTCAACAATATTCTTATCTTAAAGTCACAAAATATATATGCAATGTAACTCAGAAACCCTGTACAATAATTTAGTCTCAAAAATCAGCCCCCCCACATAGCTCTCAAATGTGTGCAATAAACCACATATATTATTAACGCTGTCCTGTTGATCTCTATGAATCTCACTGACTTCAATGTACAAATACAGAAAAAAAGATCATAAACACACACACTCACATTAAAACACAGAAGTCATATAAAAGACACAGTTTGAGTAGCCACTATGCCCTAGAACTTAAGTAGCCAGATCTAACTCACTCAAAATTAATCACTAGTCATCTGTAATAGCTTATCTAAGTTTTTCAATTTCCTTTTTAAAATTTAGGACAAAATACCATCTACTAAAGAAAAAGCTACCTAAAAAAAAGTTAGCTGGGTAAGCCTATTGTATTTCTAGGAATGTAAACAGTAGAGACTGGAAATCTCCACAGACACAATATATCCCCAACTACGAGATTCCAGGTACAGCAAACAAATCAAGCAACATTAACAAATGATGCAAAGAATCTTCCTTTTTTTGGTAAGAAATAACAATTTTCAAAAAAAAGAAATAATTTTTCATATTTTCTTAAATTTGTTCTTTTATATTCTCCTATATTCTTCAGATATGTCACATGTCAATCAACTTGTGTGTATAATATAATTTTCTTATTTTCTCATTGTCACATCAAACGTACAAAGTAGGTCTGTGGAAAACTTGATCTGAAGTGGCCAGCTAGGCTTTAAAAAAAATAAAACTGAAAAACTGACATTTTCTATAGCATCAAAAATGTAAAAAATGTAAAGTAAAATTTTTTTGTAAAATTTACATTTTACAAAAATGTAAAAAATGTAAAGCAATTTTTATTTCTTCCCTTTTTGAACAGGCACATTGTGACACTGCATCTTTATATTAAGGAGATGACATATTTCTTTAGGGGAAAAGACACTAAAATGCATATTTAAAACTTTGAAATTAAGTAGGATTTCATTAACAACTTAGGGAGAAATAGAATCTAGAGAACCCCAAGTTGAACTGGCCCAAAGGAGGTGGCCATTAAACATCATGGCACCAGCATCATAAAGGAATTAGGATGTATGATTTGATAGAAATTTGCTTACCCGTTCTAATTGCATTCCCTATAAATGTTCAGTCTGCTTAAAGGTCACCCAACACTTAGGAATAAGAAAATGCCTAGCAACCTGTGGGAGACCTAAGAAAGTCTGCAACATAACTCTTTTTAACACAATAGCATACAAGAATTGTATTTTAAAAGTTGAAAAATAAATAGTACTCTCCTAAAATATCCTACCTTTCCTTCAGTGTGATTTTTATAGGACACCAGTGCATTATCTGGGTTTGCATTAACCAGTTTTTCTTCCTCAAATGACAATCCATTTAGAAAAAGAAATTGTTTGATACTGAATCACATCTATCTCAAATCTAATCATTGAGAGTGTGTGTGAGGAGGTGGGAGATCCTTTATCCATAAACCGAAGAAGTTTGAAGTATAATACTGGAAATTTAAAAAAAATTTTTTTTCAAGAGGATTTCTTTATAATGAAAGCAGATTCTGAAAATGAGAGACCGGTGAAGACATCAGTTTGAAAATGTAATTTAGAAGGTACTAGTAGGCAAGGCAAAAATGGGGTTCATAATCTGTTAGCGCCTTGCAGTGTATTAGCAAAATACCATATCATCAATCTCCTTTTTTTTTCTGTGTCTGACTCTGCCACCTTCTTGGCTTGCACACCCGGAGGAGCGTAATTATAGGCATGTAACATATGCATTGTGACTTTGAAGGTATGGAATTTAAATTACTTCAGTACATAAATCACCCTTAGCTTATAAGTCCATATTACTGTGCAAATGAGGAAACCATAGTGCTTGTTTACCATACTTTGGAAAACTTTAAAAAAAAAGTAAGAAAAAGAAAAGAAACCCAGTACACTGCATAATTATTGGATTTGTAAAAACATGCTTTGATCAAATGAAATGGGCATTTAGTTTGTTCAAAGCTAGTTTCCATAATCCATTACACAGCATAAATTTCACATAACCGCTCACATAGCAACTTATAAATAAACCCATGTATTTTCCTTCACTTTAGCATTAAAAGAAAAAAGTGACTAAAGATGTAGTGCAAATCTCTTCCACTTACAGCTTTCCATTTGAGTTGAGAATCTCAGACTATAAGAATTAACCCAATAAGCCTTCAGCATAATATACATCTGACATTTTCCCCCTCCCCTTGGCCACATCCTTAATAATAGCAGACAGAAAAGCTTGGGGGTCTGGTAAACACTACAAATTCAACAAGACAAAAAAATACATGCTAGAATTCCCCCCAAACTGGAAGCAGACATCCATGATATTCCAAAAATCTAACACAAAGAGATGCCCAAACCTTATTCTGACCCTGAATTAAGATATGAGAAGCTTGCACAACATCATTTAGGCTTTATTATTATCTTCTGAAAAACAGTCCAGTGTTCTCCAGGGCATGAACGACTAAGGAAGATAGTTCAATGAGAGGTCCCATCTATTTCCTTCTACAAATTTCAGAGTGGGAAATGCAGAAGAGTTCTTAGGGAGGGAAAATAACCCAAACCAAGTAATACATGCCGGAGTTTTCTATGGTGCTGTGATGGTGATGGTCCCACTTAGTCATTCATTACATACCAGGTTTTAAAGCATTTTTTATTTTCAATCTCAAGATAACTTGAGATTCAAAGTAGCTGTGGAAATTCAAAGTAGCTGATGTTAAAGTGAATTCCTCTGTGGAAATTCATTACATGAAAGAAAAGCATTCCTTCCTCCGCCCAAAAAGTGTCAGTTCTGCAGGATAGAAATTCACAGAAACATGAATGCTGCTTCTATAAAATTCTCCCAAACATCTATAATTTTCATCAATTCTCAAAATTCTGCCTATTTCCCAAGGAGTATGACACTAAAAATGTAATGAGTAAAATAAAAATAGAAGATGAAAGCCATATAGAAAAGTACTGTCCAATGGGAATATAACGAGAGTCATATGCATAATTTCAAATTTTCTAGTAGCCATATTCAAAAATTAAAAGGACACAGGTGAAATTAACTTAAAATGTTTTTATTCAGCCCAAGATATCCAGAATATTATCATTTGATCATATAATGTATATTTAATCCTATACCCTACACTTTTATACTAAATCTTGAAAATCCAGTGTGTATTTTACACTGAACCACATCTGGATTTGGACACTAAATTTTCATTGGAAAAACTTGATCTAAACTTAGATTTCATACAAATTACGGCTCAAAAAGTAGATTCACATACCCAAATTTTCTAAACATACTTAACAGTTTTCCAATAAAAGAATCAAATATCAGTTTTTAAATTTAAATGAATTAAAGTAAAAGAAAATTTATTTCCAGAGTCAGGTTAGCACATTTTAATTGTTCCATCCATATCCACATAGAGCTAGTGGCTGCCATAATGGACAGAGCATAATAGAGAAATAATAAGGATAATTAAAACCTTAACAAGAAATACTAATGCCTTTATTATCTAATTAAAGATCTAATACCTCTACCCTATCAATTTCTGCCATATTTGAAAGAATGTAAGTTATTGTTCATTAGTTAACGAAATTGCTGTATATGTAAACACTGTATAAACTCATTCACATTTGCCTCCAATTGGTTGACATAGTATTTTCTACCTTATATTGAGCTGAATACATTTTGGCTTATGAAACTATTCCATATGATTGCCATTGAAAACATTTAACTAAATGAACTTTGGATTTCAACCTAAAGCAAGTTAACAATAAGATTCTATTTCTTCATAGACATAAATGGAGAATTGGTCAACACTTTAATTAATTAATTAATTAATTAATTATATATTATTGGTTGACTTAGGTATGAATTTAAGTACTTTTTTCTTTCTCTTAAGTTATCAAAGTCAAGGGCAGAAACTATTCAAAACTTCTGGGTAATACCTCACAAGTTTGAATAAAGCAGCTTATACTGCTACAAAACTATAACTAGAAGGAAATGGTAATCTGTCACATGTAGAGACTTTATTTGCCAGGCAGTGTGTTAAACCGTTCTCCAACCACTATCTAACCTTACAAATAAACAAGGATAATTCTATAATCTTTATTTTACAGGTGATAGTACCAAGCATCAAGGCTCGGAGAGGTTTTACAATAGGCTAACACCTCCACAGTAATTAAATGCTAAAACTGGGCTTTAAATCTAGATCTGCTTGATTCCACACAGGTTTGTTACCACCATACAATTTTATCTCCTATAACTTTCGACTTTACTGTTGGTCACACAATACTTATCTGATACTATGTTTTTTCCCTGATTGTACATATGAGCTGCCCACTGAATTAGGAACTCTCTTAGCCATGCCTACGTCCCACTTGCATTGTGCTTTTCATATAGAAAACATTTGATAAATTCCTGTTTTGTTGAATTGAACAGAGATGTGAGTCCAAGTTCCCTACTCTGTTATTAGTGACTTATCTGTAGCAATTGACAGTGATATGGGAGAAGTCCTTTTCTCTCTCTGAATTTCCATTTCCTGATACATATTTAATAAAATAATTAGATTACATGCAAGGTTTTGAAATTTTATTTTAGTAACAGCGCCCGTTTTTAAGTGCTTATTATCTAAAATCACAATACACAAAATTGATAAAAGCAAGTATCTGTTGTTATTTAGCTCTCAACCCTCCTTGGTATGCTCAGAGAAAATATATAGTCCTAGAGAAAGCCATAAATTAATCTAAAAGAAGGGGCCCCAAAATTTTTCCTGTGCCATGGACACCTTCACAGCTTATGGACATTTTGAAGAATATATTCGTTAAAGAGTAAAATCAAATATGTAGAAACAAAGGGAAACTAATCATATTGAAGTACAATTCTGCCCAAAGACCTCTTAGGGGTCCATGTAACTGAGGTTAATAACTCTATAGGTTGGTCTTTAAGGGTTCTTCCAGTAATTATCCTCATAGATTCTACATATGTCATATACATATAGGGAGTGAAAAGTTAAATAATATTCTTTTTGTTAATAAAATTTTGTTTCTACCAAGTGCCAAGCACTGTTATAAACACTAAAAAACAGCAATGAAATAGATAGTTGAGATCCTGTCCGCATAAAACTTGCCTTCTACTCAGAAGTAAATTTACAATGAGATAAAAAATACTAAAATGATCAGAATAAGGAGACTGGATATCATTCTGATTAGTATCAGGAAGATGTTAACTATTTTAAATAAAGGTCCTATCCTAACTATCTAATTTAAGTTTTAAAAGATCTCTTTGAGGAAAACAAACTATCAGAGGGCAAATGGTGAGTGAGAGATGATAAAAAGTATTTTGAAGGTATAATTGTTAGATTTTACTTATGGATGGGGTGGAGAGAGAAAGAGAGAAATTGGGTATTTTGGAAGCTCAGATGATCGAATTGGGGACAGGTCATTAAATGAAGCAGATGCAAGGGAAGGAGTAGCTATGGAAATCAATATTATTAAGAAAGTTACAATCAAAGAATCTATTATTTCTTTAAGTGGAATGTTGAGTAGGTAGCTGGTTACAAAGCCTTATGGTAAAGGAGAATGGGTAAAGGTGAAGACGTAGTTTTGGAGGTTAATATAATTGAAGATTAACAGCTTAAAAACTTTATTTCAGGGATGCCTGGGTGGCTCAGTTGGTTAAGCAGTTGCCTTCGGCTCAGGTCATGATCCCAGGATCCTGGGATCAAGTCCCGCATCGGGCTCCTTTCTTAGCAGGGAGCCTGCTTCTCCCTCTGTCTGTGCCTCTGCCTGCGACTCTGCCTGCTTGTGCTCTCTCTTTCTCTCAAAAAAAAAAAATTATATTTCAAACCATTGTCCTGGAGGACATCTACCTAAGAATGTCTAAATAGTGAAGAGATGTAGTCTCCGGAAAATCACTGGGGAATTTTGCCTTAATGTTTTGAAGTGGAAGCCTAGCAAAGAGATGTTCTTCATTTCAGAGGTTTATTTTGATGAGTTCAATCAGAAGTGCAATGGACCAGATGTCACTGTTGACTTTGATCAGATCATTTTCCGGTGGAGATCAGAGTGAGTTCAAGAGAAACCACAAGTAAGAAAATGGAGATAACCATCTTAAACAAATTATTGACAAGTTTTGCTATGAAGGGAATAAAGCAAGTGGGATACAGAGTAATAGGAATAGTGGATGGGAATAGGAAGGATTTTTAGGATGGGCAGTAACTAAAAGGTCTTTTTTACCATCAATATTCTGCTCATTAAAAAAAGGCTTGAAAAATATTTTCTAAATGAATTGGACTGAGACATGAGTGGCACTTCTCTATTCTGTTATAGAGGGAAAAAGGGAGGGAGAACAGGAGGAAAGGGAAGAGGGATAGAAAAAGGGAGAAATGGAAGAACAGAACCAGAATGGACAAGAGAATGAAATAGAAAACGCAAGAAGAAAGGTTGCCAATGGATAAAACCAAGGACATTTATTTTTGTTGTACCAACATGGAAGGCAGAGCAATTGGGTACAGAGCAAATGGGTACAGATGAGTTTTAATAGTGGAAAAGTGAAAAATCTCATGTCCTATTGTTTCACTGTAAATGAAAGTCTGAATTGTTGAAAATATATCGAGGGTACTTTGCAAATATTAATCTAAACCATATGCATCATTGCCACAATTGATGTCATTCTGAACTAACTTCTAATATATTTTCCAATTGTATATCTTAGTAAAATGATTAGGATCTTTCCTTCCTTTAACTTCCAAATTTGGGACTAATCCGCACCAGTCAAATCCAGTGGAAGACAATGTTTGGTGTAATGATTTAACTTGATCTAGAACTTTGGGTTGGTCTGTACATGTGTGAACCTTGAACAAGATTTATTCTATGTTTCAGTTTCCTTTCTTTAAAGTGCATATAATCACAGTACTCACTTTGTCAGTTACTGTAAGTATTACCAAGAGAATACATTTAAAATGCTTAGTAAAATGCCTGGCAGTTTCCAAACAAAACGTAAAGTTGACTAATAGGGAAGTGGTCTGAGCTTGTATACAAAGAAAAATATACATATGGCCATTTACATTTCCAGTACAGTATTATTTAATTCTTAATTCTAAGTTTTTACTTTATGTACAATAATTAGGAGTGTATCAGAATATTTTTACATAAATTTTGTTAATGAAAAAAGTTGTAGGGCACACTCAATTTTAGGAGTGGGACTGATGTGAAATCATTTTTTTTTTTTGGATGTGAAATCATTCTTGTTTGGTATTTATTTACCCTTTATTTTCTGTAATTAAGCATAATTACATAATTACAACTATATAATAGTTCATATATGTCTACCTACAAAACAAGACTGCCTAGTAAGATCATTCATTTACTTTCATTTTTAAAGGATTACCTTTCCTTTTCCCTAGTTCATAAGTCTTGTGTGTTGTCTACTACTATCTCTGAAATTTTACAGTAATTCATATTTTCTTTCAGCTCTAATCTAATCTCTACCTCAAATCATTCAATATCTTATATCAACTTCCAACTACTTAAGTTAATTGGTTACATATATTTTTAAGAGACTTTTGCTTATTTTTTATAACAATCAATTTTGATTTTTAATCCAATAAATATTTCCAAGTTCATGTTTACTACCAAAATATAATGCCAAATAATGAAGTAGCTTTAAATGATTGTGAATATTATATTCTTTATAATTTCTGCAATCATTCTCCAAATTTCAGGGATTCCTTTCCTCTACAACTGCAGAAACGTAACACTCATAATATTTGAGAACCCTCCCATACTAAGAAAATTAAACAAAAAAATAAAATTTGTGTAAAATGAATTACATAAAAATATTTTTAACTATACATCAGCAGTGTGAAATATTTTTAGAACATTGGAGAATGGAAGATTTTATCTGTATATTTTCCTCTCATTACTTTCCCAATCCTATTAAAATGACACACATATTATAAATAAGAGAAAGTATGTAATAATAATGTAAATATAAATTAAAGTCATCTGCTAATAGAAGGCAAATGTAATATAAAACTTCCAGTTAAATAGAAAAGAGAGAAACACAAACACTTGATTTAGCAAAATAAAAGAAAGAAAAAAGGAAAGAGATAATGTAAAATAGAAAGCAAAAATTAGTAACACCACTATTAGCAAATTTATAGCCACAATAAATATGAGTTATATCTACTAACATCTACTGATAAGAAGTTATGAAGAATATTAGCTGGATATCAGCTAATATAGTAAATAAGAAATCAAATATATGTTTTCTAATAAACTATTTTTTAGAGCAGTTTCTGGTTTACAGACAAATTGAACAAAAAGTGAAGGGGGTTCCGTTTGCTTCCTGCTCCCCCCTCTTCACATGCACAGCATATTTGTTATGGTTGGTGAAACTACATTAAATTCTACCATCACCCAAAGTACATGGTTCATGTTAGTTATAGGCCACCAGTTTCATTCTTTTTTTTTTTTTTTTTAAAGATTTATCGTTTATCTTAGAGACAGAGAAAGAGTTGGATGGAGGGACTCAGGGAAAGAGAGAATCTCAAGCAGACTCCCTGCCAAGCACAGAGCCCAATCTCAGGACCCTGAAATCAGGACCTGAGCCAAAACCTAGAGCAAACAATCTACTGAGCCGCCCTCATGCCTTTATAGGGTTCATCTTGTGCTCATAAGTCTCATAAGACTGAAATCAGTTTGTTGGCTCAGGGTCATCTTCCAGCTTATCTAGAGCCCAGGTCTTGCTATCAGCGAGGGACTGCTATCAACTCCTTAAAATGCCTCAGGTTCTAGCCACATGAGCCTTTCACTGGTGAGCAGCTTATTTCTTCAAGGCCAGCAGAAGAAAGAATATCCCCAATCTACTAAAATGTTGTCTCTTATAAAGTAACACACCACTCTGGCTCACATAATGTAACCTAGTAAAGAGAGTGACTGTCCATCATATTGACAGTTTCTTCCAACACTCAAGTCAGGCAGGCCTCATGCAGGATGTGTTCACTAAGCGGGGGGACCTTGGGAGCTATTTTACAATTCTGCCTACCAAAAATAGGTATGCTAAATGGTTGGAAAAAAATTAGAGAGCTATTGATATTAACCTGGGGCAAATTAAAATTCAAGAAAAATATAATAGGTTTCATCTATGTGAAAAAATGTTACCAATAATAATTGCAATTTTTATAGAAATTATAATAGCCTTCATGATTTACACACTAAAAATCAGAGCACCAAAATACTTAAAGGAAAAATGTTGTTAGAAATACAAGTAGCAATCAGCAAACCTCCAAACTCAGCTCACATGTTTCTGATAATTTGACAGAAAAAGTAGAACATAAAGATGGGGATACAAAACTTAAAATAGGATAAATAATGGATTTATTTGGTGAATACACAGTACTTTGTATTGTGATCCAAATATAAAAGGTACCTGGATTTCACAGTAAAAATTTTTTAAGTCCCTTTTTTTAATTGCATGAGTATAAAAAAATCAATCATAAAATATCTAATTTCAAAAAAATAAAGTTTATAAGCTACTTACTCTAAAAATAAACTACCAATTGGCAATAGGTAAGTTAATGTAAAAATATAAAAAGTAGGAGGATAAAACTGATAGAGATAAAAGCAGAAACTTAAAGATACAGATTCACGTTTAATACCTTCCCTATACACACATATAATAAAGGTAATCAATCAAAACAGAAAGCATTTTTATTAGGAATATTGGTCTAAAGTTTTCTTTTCTTGCAGTGTTCTTATCTGGCTTTGGTATCAGGCTAATGCTAGCCTACTAAAACGACTTTTGGAATGCTTTCTTCTCTTCAAATTTTTGAGAGTTTGAACAGGATTGCTGTTAATGTTTTAAATGTTTGGTAGAATCGACCAGGGAAACCATCTGGTTCTGGGCTTTTCTTTGTTGAGAAGTTTTTGATTATTTATCCAATCTCTGCACTTATTATTTATTTGTTTCAGATTTCCAGTTTTTCAGGATTCAGTACTGGGAGGTTGTATGTTTCTAGAAATGTATCTAGTTTTTCTATGTTGCCCAATTTTCTAGCAGGTTAGATCTTAAAAGTTCATACCACAAATAGTAAAGTATAAAATAAAATAAAATATTCAACAATATGAGGTGATGGTATATTAAATATATATATATGTATTATGTTGTACTCCTTAAACTGACACAATGTTATATGATATTTATATCAATAAAGCTAGAAAATTTTTTATTAAGTTAGCTCATATTTTATTCACATGTAAACATAGAGTGTTATAATAGTTTCAGGTGTACAATATAATAATTCAACAATTCAATATGTTTTTCAGTGCTTATCAAGATGAAGTACTTTTAATTCCCTTTATCTGTTTCATCCATTCCCCTCACCCACTTTGCCTCTGGCAACCACCAATTTGTTCTCTGTATTTAAAAGTCTGTCTTTTGGTTCTTCTCTTTCTTCTTTGTGTGTTCATTTGTTTTGTTTCTTAGATTTCGCATATGTGTGAAATCACATAGTATTTTGTCTTTCTCTGACTGCTTATTTCACGTAGCTTTATACCCACTAGGTCCATCCATGTTGTTGCAAATGACAACATTTTATTCTATTTTATGGCTCAGTAACATGGAAAAACATTTTAAACAAACCAAATGCTGGTGTTTCTAAAGCAAACAAAATAGATAAACAACAGAATTTAAAGTTTAGAATACTAAATATTGAAGGTGAAGAATGAAAAGAAACACATAATCACTGATTCAGTGATTTTCAAATATTTAAAAGATAATTTTATCTTAACTAATAAAATCTAAATGAAAGAGGTCATATTTTCCTGGAAAATTTGTACAGAAAAATTTATTTGACTAGTGATAGAAATTTGAATAAATACAAATATAAATAAAATGAAAAAGATTGCCAGTTATCTAAATTAAAAAGAAAATTGTTTAGCAGTAAAATTTTATAAAATTTTTGAAGAGCAAATACTTCCTAGGGTTTTTTGTTGTTTTTCTGTTTGGTTTGGTTTTTAGAAAGGGACAGAGAGAGAGGGAGAGAGAGATGATGGGTGGAGGGAAAGAGAGAATATTTAGCAGGCTCCACGCCCAGCATGGAGCCCAGTGCAGGACTCCATCTTATGACCCAGACATCATGATCTGAGACAAAATCGGGAGTCAGATGCTTAACCATCTGTGTGACCCAGGTGTCCCCAAATACTTCTTAGGTATTATAATCAATTCCGACATTTTTTTTCCACCATTTCTAATACCAACCCATGAACTCTGTTTCTCAACCTTGGGCTAACAACAAATTGTGCAGGGTTTTTATTGTTGTTGTTGTTGTTGTTGTTTGTCTTTCCATTTACCAGCATATAGTCCTATACCCATGATACTTACTTTCATTTTAGTCATCTCTTCCTCATCTCATTTGTATTCTGATACAATTCTTTAAAATTTTTGTTTGTTTATTTTCTCTATTTTTTAAATTGAGGCATGCTTTACATATAATGAGTTATTAATTTTAAGTGTATAGTTAATAAGTATTAACAAAGACATAAGTTTGTATCATCAACACCATAGTCATAGTTTAAAATTTTTCCAGTTTCCCAAATAATTATTCTTTTGTCCTTTGCAATCAATCCCTTTCCACATCCCTCATCACTATTAACCATGGCTCAATATTTTGTCACTAATGTTATTTTATTTTCTAGAATTTCATGTGAATAAAGTCAGACAGTATATAGTCTTATGTGTCTACCTTGTTTATCCAGCATAATCCTTTTGAGACTCGTTTTATGACTGTATATTTAGATCTATTTTATTGCTAAATAGAATTCTATAGTACATAGATATCACAGTTACTTTATCCATTCTTCAGCTAATAAATACTTGGATTATTTTCAGTTTGGGGTTTTTCTGGATAAACTGTGATGAACAATTGCATACATGTCTTTTTTGAAGAGCATTTCGTTCTTTTGGATAAATATCCGGGAGTGAGAGTGCTAAACTGAAATGGTGTGTGTTTATGAGTAGTTATGAGTAATAGTTATGAGACTACCCACTTTCCCTAGTGCTATATTATTTTGCAATCCTATAAGCTGTAATAAAAGTTTCAGTTGTTCCACATCCTCACCAATCCTTGGTATTGTCATTCTTAGTTGTAGCTTTTTTATTTTAATTTGACTTTCCCTGATGAGTGCTGATGTTAAGTGTCTTTTCATCTACTTCTTTAGCATTTATATTTTTCCATTAGTGAAAAGATTCACATCTTTTGAGCAACTTTTTTTTAAATTAGGTTGTTTATCCTATCATTGTGTAATAAAAGCTCTTCATGCATTCTGGATACAAGTCCTGAATCAAGTATATATTTTGGAGATATTCTTTTTTTTTAATATTATTTATTTATTTGACACAGAGAGAGAGAGAGAGAGAGAGATTATAAGTAGGCAGAGAGAGAGGAGGAAGCAGACTCTCTGCCGAGCAGACCAGAGAGCCTGATGTGGGGCTCAATCCCAGGACCCTGAGATCATGACCTGAGCTGAAGGCAGAGGCTTTAATCCACTGAGCCACCCAGACTCCCCTGGAGATATTCTTTTCCTAGTTAGTGGCTGACATTTTTATTTTTCTTAATATTTTTAAGAGCAAGAGTTTTTAATTTGGAAGTTCCTACTTATTTTTTTCCTTCATAGTTCATGGTTCATGTGTCCTTTTAAGTAAATCTTTGCCTAATCAAATGTTACAAAGATTTTTTTTTCTATGCCTTCTTTTAGAATTTGTGGAGTTTTATGTCTTACATTTCAACCTATGATTCATTTTGAATTAATTTTTGTAGATGACATGAGAGATGAGTATATTGACCCCTGAAAAACATGAATTTGAACTGCATGTGTCCACTTATATGGGACTTTTTTTTCGATAAATATATGTATTCAGTACTGTAAATTTATTTTCTATGCCTTGTGGTTTTCTTAATAACACTTTCTTTTCTCTAGCTTACTCTATTGTAAGAATGCAGTATATAATACATATAACCTACAAAATATGCACTAAATAATTGTTTATGTTATCAGTAAGGCTTCTGGTCAAAAGTAGGCTATAGTAGTTAAGTTTTGGGGGAGCAAAAAAGTCATATGTAGATTTTTAACTGTGCAGGGTTGAAACTTCTAAACCCCACATCATTCAAGTGAACTGTACTTTTTTTTTACATAGTTATCCAATTGTTGTTGCATGGTTTGTTGAAGGTATATTCTTTGGTGTTCTTCTTTCTTTCTTTCTTTTTTAAGATCTTATTTATTTATTTGACACAGAGAGAGAGAGATCACAAGTAGGCAGAGAGGCAGGCAGGGAGAGGAGGAAGCAGGTTCCCTGCTGAGCAGAGAGCCCAATGTGGGGCTAGATCTCAGGACGCTGAGATCATGACCTGAGTTGAAGGCAGAGGCTTTAACCCACTGAGCCACCCAGGCACCCCTGGTGTTCTTATTTCAATCCCACACTGTTAAGTCTTGAAATCAGGAGTCTAAGTTCTCTAATTTTTTTCTTATTTTTCAAAATTATTTTTCCTTTTCTGGGATCTTGGCATGTCCAAATAAATTGGCAATTTCAAATTGACAAGTTATAAAAATCCCACAGGAATTTTGATTCCAATTGGATTGAACGTACAAATCAATTTGTAGAGAGTTGATATCCTAAAAATATTGAGTCTTCTAATCCATGAATATGGTACATCTTCCCATTTGTTTAAATATTTTTTAACTTTTAGACATTTTTAAAGTACACGTTGTTTAGTATTTTTTGATATTTACCCCTAAGTATTCTCTATTTTTCATAAGTTGATTTTTTTGAAGTTCATTTTCCATATTTTTATTGCTAGTATATAGAAATACAATTAATTTGTGTATACTGAATGTGTTTATTTCCTCTAAGTTATTTAATTATTGGTAAAAAGTTGTTCACAATATTCTCCTATTGTTCTGTTAATTTCAGCAGATCTAGAGTGTTGTCCCTGCTTTCACTGCTGATTTAAGTAAATTGTGTTTCCTCTTTTTCCCCCCTTATCATTTCAGCTAGAGTTACATGAATTTTATTATTTTCAAAAAGCACCATTTCATTTCACTGCATTTATTTCTAGGTTGTTTAGTTTTCTATTTTACTGATTTCTGCTGTTATCTTTATAATGTTCTTCCTTCTGCTTACTTTGGCTTAGTTTGTTTTTCCTTTTCTAGTTGCTTAAGTGTAATCTCCATGGAATCATCATCAAACTCAAGCAGCAAACATTTTCATCACTTCCAAAATTTTTCTTAAGCCCCATTGTTCCATAGCTCACCATCCACTACCATTCATCAGGCATTCTTTGATCTGCTTTCTGTCAGTATACATTAGTTTGCATATTGAGGAATTTCATTATAAGTGGAATTATGTAGCTATCTTCATTTATGAAGGATAAATACTCTGGATTTAGAAATCTTGGTTCCCTTTTTTTAATTCAGAATTTTGAAATATGTCAAACCAACATCCTCTGACTTCCATAGAGATTAATACCTGTAGAACCAAAAACATGAGACATAGGTCTATAGAGAACTCAACACTTTAAGAAAAAGTTTCATCACTGTTTTGTAAGATTTTGTGTTATAAAACAACATAAAACTGTATGAGAAAAATTTTCAAAACAGAAGAATATAACAAAAGAAGAAAGTTATGCAGTTTTTCTTAAAAGGGATCTGGGAATTCCATAACCAGGAGTATGAGTAAATGGATTGATTCCTATTCTTCCTTAACCCATTTCCTGTACAGTGAAGCATGAGTTCCACTGACAACATTAAAAAATAATTTTTAAAAAGTATTTGAAGTATTATATTATGGAGTTCAGTGTAAAGATTTAAAATATATGAATTAGTTCTGTGTTTGAAGTTCAAAATAAAATA
Organism: Ailurus styani; assembly: GCA_002007465.1. Lineage (NCBI taxonomy): Eukaryota > Metazoa > Chordata > Mammalia > Carnivora > Ailuridae > Ailurus > Ailurus styani. Next base: position 3,935,550 of record LNAC01000104.1, on the reverse strand, counting down.
ATGTAAAATGACTTTTCAATGCATGAAAAAAGAACCAGATTTTTTTGCATGAGAATAAAAATATGTTTTAAAATCTGTGTATATATATATTATATGTTTACACATATGTATATTTATATATTTTTATTTTATTATTATACACATATATTTACATATATATTTTATATTATTATATATTTTATATATACACATATATATATTTACACATATATATATTTACTTTTAAAGTCATGTTCATCCAAATTATTGGATTTTGATTAACTACTTTGTAGTCTTGAGCTGTAAGTGACTTATTTTTTTGACTGTAGCTATATTCTCCAGAAGTTTGTTTTACATTCAACACTTTTGATATTTTCACACCATTTAAGCTCCAAGTTGGCATAAATAGTGATGCTCTCACACCATTCTATCTTAGAACTAGAATTTCACAAAAGAAAAAGATGTACCAATTTCCTGTTTCTCTAAAGAAGTAAGAAATAAAAAGAATTGGTGACATGGTAAGCAGATGTTAAGATTATGGATCAAAGGAAGAATGTGTTCACATATTAATAATCCATCCACTTAAACAAGATTATTAACTTCTTCCTTGGAACGATAATCTTAATTTATTTCCCTAGCGATGTCCAGTGCATCAAGAGGTCAGAAGACTGGGCAGGCAGATTCACATAATAAAAAAACATCATCACTGGTGGCAAACTCAGTAGCAACTGATGACAACAGGCCTCGGAAGAATCCCAGAGTTAAGCAAGCAAAATCATTGAGATTATAGGTTGGGTAACTGCACGGTTTATTATCCAAATCAGGATACTTTTAAGAGAGAAACAGTAGGCTAATTACACCAGACAACAAGTGAATCCAAGACTACTGTACAGGGCAACCCATATGGATGATCTTCTTAGCAATGGGCAACAGAGAGAAGAAAGGTAAATGGTGATGTAAGGAGTCAGAATTGCAATCCACCAAGTTGAGTGCTCAAAAAGAGCTGTCATACACACAAAGATTGCTTTCTGAATGATATTGCTATACTTTGATACCTGACTGAAATCTCAAACTCATCTTTTCACGCTAACTAGCAAGGTACTTGCTAGAGCTTAAGGAGCCTGAACCAAAAGTGGAATCTTCCTGGAAGAGGTAGATACAGATTTTCAATTACAAATTTTGAGTCTTTTAAGCCTAAATGTAAAACCACATATTTTAAACCAGTTTTTCCCCAAGTATACTTGAGAAACACTAGACCTGAGAGATGTAACTAACATGTTACAGAGGAAGGAAATGATCCCATTATTAAATACATTTGGGAAATTTATGGATTAAACAAAATTAATAGTATTTCTGACTGCAGAACATCAGTCTTTAATATGCAAAGTTCATGGACTCTCCAGTAGTAGGCAATAATGAACAATTGTTTTTCTCAAATATATTAGTCTTAAGTCTGATCTCCCAGTAGCAGAGCTTGAGACAGGTATTCTCATTGCAAGTGATTTACTGAGAAAGTGCTTTCAGGAGCAAAATAGAGTTTTAGCTGAAGAAAAGCTTCAGTCTGATCCCATGGAGAACATAAATTATACCACAAAATCAGTCCCATTTTGTAAGGGGGGCTAGCTTGTTTGTATTCTTTTTTGAGTCAATTATTGGTTATGCGTTGCCTAGATTGGCAAGGTAGGGGTGATGCTACCTTCTATGCCAGACAACTACTGTTTAATAAAAGATAATTCTCTAAAAAAAAGAGCATGTTAAGCAGCTGAGAGATAGTTGTCCCTCACAGTAAAGGTGATCTGGGCGAGGTTGCCATCTTCTGACCTAGTAATTGTGGTTTTCACTAGGAATCTAATGAGGAAAGTGTTGTTTTAATACAGTGGAAAGAACATTGCTCTGAGCAGAAGATGCATCACACAGTTTAATCTATCCATTTTGCCTTCTGTTATGCTAAGCTCTGGGACATCCATTCACATTCTGGCAGGAAGATCTCAAACTCCATCATCAAATATTCTCTGAACAAATAAAACCACAAGCACGTGCAGCAGAAAACTTGACATCTGGGAGACTGACAGCAAATTCACATAGGAAACGAAGCTCAACTTTTAAAAGCCTAAAATTTCAAATAATATAGAATCATCAATATTTTATTTTTTTAATTGAAAGGGGCTATGGAAATCTTAAAAATTCCAGGACAATTTTTAGATCGAAAGATTTAGGAAGACCTAATGTCTGTCTCATAGTTTGAATCTATCAGTAATTAAAATTGTTGTTTGAAAACAAAAACAAAACCAAAAATAACCAAAAAACAAAACAAAAACAACACAACTCCTTCTCGAGCAGAATTTATTATCTATTAAGAAATATTTCCAGGGGCACCTGGGTGGCTCAGTTGGTTAAACTTCTGCCTTCAGCTCAGGTCATGATTGTAGGATACTGGGGTCAAGCCCCACATCGGGCTCCCTGCTCAGCAGGAGAGTCTGCTTCTTCCTCTCCCTCTGCTCCTCCCCCTACTTGTGCTCACTCTCGCTCTCTCGCTCTCTCTCTGTCAAGTGAATAAATTTAAAAAACTCTTTTAAAAAAAAAAGAAAAATATTTCCAGTCTTAACCTGACTCTCAATTTGATAGTATTTTTACAAACTGAAATATTCAAAATAGTATTCCAATGTTTTCATTGCATCTATAATACCTAAATTCAGAAAGAAATGTTAGGGGTGCCTGGATGGTTCAGTCGGTTAAGCGGCTACCTTCAGCTCAGGTCATGATTCCAGGGTCTTAGGATCAAGCCCCGCAATGGGTTCCCTGCTTAACAGAGAGCCTGCTTCTTCCTCTCCCTCTGTTGCTCCTCCTACTTGTGCTCTTTCTCTCTCTGGCAAATAAATAAATAAAATCTTTAAAAAAATTAAATTATACAAAATTTCTAGAAGATAGAAATAATTTAATTGAATCAGAAGATCTGAGATTTTCAAATAAATTCAAAACTAGTATTATTTGGTCAGTTGTATAAATAATAATAAAATAGCTTTCAGTATAATAAACATAATTTCGTAATTTTTTAAAATACTACATTCTTCCACACTAACTACCCAAAATAAGTTTGAGAATATCAAAATTTACCATTATCAAAGATACTATTTTTTGTATAAAAAATAATGATAATTACAATATCCTTTTCCTTTTATAAAATATGTACTTAAATGTCATATCTTCCCAATCCATAAAAAATTTTTGACTAGTTGGACTTCTTCAGAATTAAGCATTTCTGAGTTTCAGAGGAGTGTTAAGATAATAAAAGAGTAAGACACAAACTGGGAGAAAATATTTGCATATCACATATCTGATAAAATACGTTATTCAGAATATATATGAAGAAATCTTAAAACCCAATAATGAGAAAATAAACAACTCAATTGAAAAATGGGAGAAAATTTTAATCTACTTCACCAAAAAAGAAATAAATGGAGCAAATAAGCATATGAAAAGATGCTCAACCTCATTAGTCACTGAAAAATGCCATTTAGGGACACCTGGGCGGCTCAGTCAGTTAGGGCGGCTGCCTTCAGCTCAGGTCATGATCACCGGGTCCTGGGATCGAGTTCCGTGTCAGCCTTCTTGCTCAGCGGGGACCCTGCTTCTCTCTCTGCCTCTGCCTGCCACTCTGCCAGTTTGTGTTCTCTCCCCCTCTCTCTGACAAATGAATAAATAGAAAGAAAGAAAGAAAGAAAGAAAGAAAGAAAGAAAGAAAGAAAGAAAGAAAGAAAGAAAAGTGCCATTTAAAATTTAAAACCTGGTATGAACATGGAGCAACTGGAACTCTCATACATTGTTGGTGGGGATGCAAAATGCTAAAGCACCTTTAGAAACCTTCAGAAACAGTTTCTTATAAAGTTGAACGTAACACTTAGTACATAACCCAGACATTCCACTCGTAGGATTAATACAATGTAATGAAAATTTATGTTTACACAAAAACTTGAATGCAAATATTTATAATGGCTTTCTTCAAAATCACCAAAAACTAAGAAATTGAAAAAATACACCTCTGAGGTGCCTGAGTGGCTCAGTCGGTTAAGCATCTGCCTTTTGCTCAGGTCATGATCCCAGGGTCCTGAGATCAAGCCCCACATTGGGCTCCCTGCTCTATATGGAGCCTCCTTCCCCCTGTGCTTCTGCCTCTTTCTCTGTCTCTGTCTATCATGAATAAATAAAATCTTAAAAAAAAAAAAGAAAGAATAGACCTCATTAGGACAGTGAATGAATAAAATATACAATGGACTATTACTTGGCAATGAAAAGGTAAAAGCTGCTAATACTAAAGATAACATGGATAAATCTCAAATATGCCATATGAAATGAAAAAAAAATCAGAATCAAAAAGAATACATACTGGATGGTTTTATCTATATAAAATTCTTAAAATGGCAGCACTGTAAGGATATGAAAGAGGCATGAGCAAAGCTTGTGGGTTGAGAAAGCTTGTCTATATCTTGATGTGTTTGTGATTATAAAATTCTGTGTGTTTGTGAAAACTCACAGAACAGTACACTAAAAAGGGTAAATTTACTGTATGTAGGTTGTGCCTTAATAAGAAAAACTAGAGCCTGATGATTCATAGACCTATACCCCTGGGGCAAATAATAATAATAATGGGAAAAAAAGAAAAAATAACTAGAAAGTATATGTATCTATGTAATAAAGTGATTTTTCATTTTTAAGATTTATTTATTTATTTATTTATTTATTTATTTATTTATTTGAAAGAGACAGAGCATGCCAGCACGTGCAAGCAGGGGAAGAAGCAGAGGGAAAGGGAGAGGGAGAATCAATCCCCAAGCAGATTCCCCACTGAGAAGAGAGCCCAAGGCAGAGCTCAGTCCTGCCACCCTGAGATCATGACCGGAGCCAAAATCAGGAGTTGAATGGTTAACTGATTAAGCCACCCAAGCCCTCAGTAAAGTGATTTTTCTTATCAGATTATTGTGTCTAATTTCACTTTGGTGCTTTAGCTTAAATGGAAATTACTTGCCACCTGCTGTACTATCCCATTCATGAGGAAACATATCACCTTAAGGAGAGTCAAGGGGGAGTCTTTAAAACTGACATGGGTTTGGTTAGCCTGTGAATAAAACTTTAGTTCACTCAGTTTTTAAGAGTGTATCATGATCTATATGTTCCTATTTATATGTGAATTATTTTAAAAACCTGATCATACAATTTATTCTAATATTTGAATATAATCTAGAATATTTTTGTCATATTTAAATGATTTTCCTCACTAAAAATTTTTCTTTTTTTTTTTTTTTTTTAAAGATTTAAAAAATCTTGCTTGTTGAGCTTTGTTTGTTAAGAAACAAAACCACTGGGCGCCTGGGTGGCTCAGTGGGTTAAAGCCTTTGCTTTCGGCTCAGGTCATGATCTCAGCATCCTGGGATCGAGGCCCGCACTGGGCTCTCTGCTCAGCAGGGAGCCTGCTTCCTCCTCTCCCTGTCTCTCTGCCTGCCTCTCTGCCTACTTGTAATCTCTCTCTCT
>LNAC01000104.1:3790630-3930025 GCA_002007465.1 Ailurus styani | reverse complement strand
AAAAAAAAAAAAGAAAAGAAACCATCTAAATTAGAAGACTTTAAAAAATAGTAAATGTTGATTCCAGGTATGCCTAAACAAATGGGTCAAAAAGTATTAATAATTTATTCACTTTGCAGCAGACTAGTCTTTATTATTTTTTTTTTAAAGATTTTATTTATTTATTTGACACAGAGAGAGAGATTACAAGTAGGCAGAGAGGCAGGCAGAGAGACAGGGAGAGGAGGAAGCAGGCTCCCTGCTGAGCAGAAAGCCCGATGCGGGCCTCGATCCCAGGACCCTGAGATCATGACCTGAGCCGAAGGCAGAGGCTTTAACCCACTGAGCCACCCAGGCGCCCCAGACTAGTCTTTAAAATGAGATTACTACTTTATTGACACTATGGAGTCCACACGAACCCTCAGGATAGGTTTTACGAGGTATACTTGAGATTTCTTTTTTAAGTGATTTTGGAAATCTTCTCAGAATATCATAAATTCACAGAACTAATGGAAGACATGCCTACCCAAAAGGCTAGAGCTTTTCTTGAAAACCAGTTCCCCTCAAGTTGCTTTTTTTGGAAGGTCATGTTTTAAATTTTAAGTTTTAGCTTTTAGGAATCTATTCTGGAAACCTACAAACTAAGAAGGAGCAACAATCAGTCTCTGCAGATACTCCATCTAACTTGCAAGAAGCTACAATAAGTTACTGGATTTAAGGAAATGCAGGGTATGTCCACTCACACGCATAAGGAAATCCAGACTGGAAATACTAATATCAATCGCATGTTACAACCTTCCTTTTGAGGAACTCCCTGCACCCTGTAATCCAAGAAATCGAAAATCTTCCCTTTCATGCACCTTGTGAAACAACTTCTGTGGTTCTTCTACTGTGAGTATCCTTCCTCCCTATCTTGGTGGGCCCAAATCCTACTCATTTTGCAAGGATCACGTGAAATGTACATCTCTACATGAAGCTTTCCTTGACCACACAACATTGGAGTTAATTAATCAGATCCCTCCTTTATTGGGACTCCAATAGCACTTCATTTATAACTAATGACATTTAATGACTATACATTATAACAAAGTTATTGATATGCATTTGTTACATCCATGACTTGATTATAATATTTTAAGAGTCACGAAATTTTTCTGATTTATGTTTAACCTCCTCACCCTTATCACGTATCTAACTCTCAATAAATATTTGACCAAATGGAGGAATGAAGGATCACTTCAATATTTCAAAAAATACTTATTGTATTGGGCATTGTAAATACAATGTTGAGAATGTAGTTCCTGTTCTCAAGACACTTCTGTCCTCAAGACAAGACAAAATCTATAGGTTTCTTGAAACTGGGATGCTAGAAAGGTAATAATAAAATACAATGCAATAAAAACTCTGCTAGGCATTAGCATAAGGTATTTTGAAAGCACACAGCAGAGCATCATAACTTTGAGTGACAAGGCAATCTTCCCAATAAAGGGACAATGTGAGCTCTGTTCTCACATTTTCCAGACAAAAATTGAGTAAGAATGAGGTTGCATAGGTTGAAAATATCCAGAAGTAAGGTGGGGTGTGACCCCTTCTGAGGCTGCAAGTATTTCTGCCTGGAGAAAGGCACAAAGGTAAGACATTGGTGAAACTACCTGAAACAGCCTAGTCCCACTTAAAATGTGAGGAATACATGGAGATCATGGAGTGAGTGGGCTGGCCAGAGACTGTCCCTCTTCCTACTACCCTCCTTCCCCAGCACGTAGGAACATTTTGGGGTCATTCTCTGTAGACACTATTCAACAAATCATCTGATGCTTGCTTTATGATGCAATTTTAATGAAAATTCTATATGCTGTGTATTCTGCAGTGGCTAGGTATAGTATTCTGCAAATGTTAATTAGCTCAATTTGGTTAAGGTTGTTCACATTTTCTATAACTTCTATAACTGATCGGTGGTGTGTTTGTTCTCAAAATTACTGAAAGAGGTATTATAAATCTCCAACTATGATTGTGGATTTGCCTATTTCTCCTTTTTTATTTCCCCACTTCTGCCTTTATATATTCTGTAATTAGGTAATTCTCGCATATACATATAGTATCCTTAGGTTTTCCTGCTGAATTTATTATCATTAGGTCTTTCATGGCCACTTTGAAATATCCTGCATCATCTCTGATAATTGACTTAAGTCTTCTTTATCATTATAAATATAGTGAGATATAGGTCTTTTCATCTTTTTACCTTGATATACCTAAACATATATACATAGCATTTTGATCTTATATTATGCTTCCTGAAGAAATCTTCTACTAGACATTTTTTTCCCCTAAGACCGGATATTACTATTGTATGGTTGAATTTCAATATATTCTGCTATTTGTTTTCTATTTGCTTATTTCTTCTTCGCTGTTTTCTTCTCCTTTTCTTGCTTTCTTTTGGGCTAATCAACAATTTTTTTGGAATTCCATTTTAAATCCTCTATTGCCTTTTGGTTACAACTTTTTGCATTTTTAATTAGGCCACTCTAGAGATTACAATATGCATCTTTAATTAGAATTTACATCAAATTAGTATTTTATCACTTCATGAATAATGTAAGAACCTAGCAATAGCATATTTCTATTTATTTTCTCCTCTTGCGTTTTGTGCTGTTGGGTATTGGATTTTACCTCTGTATATGTTATACACCCCAAAATACATCAATACTTCTGTTGTTTTACATAATCCTTAATTTTTTAAATGTCTCTTATATTAAACAAAGATTTATTCTATTTCTTCTTGCAGTTCAATATTTTTCTCTAAAATGTTCCCTTTCAACCTGAAAATCGTCTTTTACTATTTCCTAGACTGTGGATCTTTCAGCAATGAATTCTCTCATTTTTAAACTTTCCTAAAATGTCTTTATTTAGTTTCATTTTTTGATGATGTTTTCAATGAACCATTAATGTTTTCAATGGTTTCAAGGTTGGTAATTATTTGCCCCAGAACTTTATAGCTACTATTCCACTGCAATTTTGGCTTCTATATTTTGTGTTTAGAAATCAGCCTTCAACCTTATGGTTGCTCCCTGAACACACTGTATCTTTTTTCTCTGGCTGCTTTTAGGATCTTCTGTTCATCTTTGATTTTCAGCAATTTGACTATAATGTGCCTAACTGCACCTTCCTTTGCATTTATCTGACTCAGGGTTTATCGAACTTCTTAAATATATAGGTTTAATTCTTGTTATCAGTTTCAAAGAAATTCTTGGTAGCTGTCTCATCAAAATATCTCCTGACCTCTTCTTTATCTCCTCTCTTTTTGGGTTTCTAATTACACCTATGTTAGACGTTTTGACAATCTCTTCCACATATCTCTCACACTCTGCTCTATTGGTCAGTTCTTTGTTTTCTCTCCGTGCTTAAGACTGAATCATCTTTTTAATTTACTGAGCATTTTGTCTGCTGCATTCAGCTGTTGTAAGGCAATGCAAGTAATTCTTCATTTCAGATTTTGTATCGTTCACTTCTACTAGAGTATCAGCACGTTCTTTTCTTTTAATTTCAAAACTCTTAAGTTTTTCCATCATTGTTTTTCCAACTCTTTTTAAAGATTTTTATAATGTATTTATGACAGCTATTTCAAATTACTTGTTTTTTTGTTGCAACATTTACATCATGTGTTTCTGCTTCCTTGAATAATTTTTCTCTTCATTATATGGGTCATTTTTTTTCTGTAACTTTCCATATCTCTCTCATATGATTTTGTGCTACAAATTCTGTATTTTAAAATATTATATATATATATATATATATATACACACATATTTATATACACACACACATACATGCATATGCATATATCCCCCATCCCCCAGAAGGCATGCTTTTTTCTCATAAGACAGGTAGGTAGTGTGAGGGGCTGATTGTCTTGATGCAATCAGGAACTGAGCTATGTTCCTATGTTGAGGCTGGTTTATAGTTTTATTTATTATAATTTTACTTCATATTAAAATGTCTTTAGGACAAGAACATTCTTGTGTTTATGTCTAGTATCCTAAACATCATGCTCTGTGGGAAAGTTTTACCTTCCCCTTTCCAGTCTAGCCTCTTTACCTCTCACCCTAGCAACGTCCTTAAGGGAAAACCAATGGTGAGGAGTGGGAGCCCCATCAGGGAGTTGAGGATTCCTGAGATTCCAGTAGGCCACACTGGTCTACATGCTCATGAAAATATCACCAGTTTCTTCTTTCTTCTCAGCTAAGGGAGCCCCACGTTCTTCCGAATTTACTTGTGCCCAATGTGACAATTTTTCCTAGCAAAAATAATGGCTACTGATACCCATTTATCTGGGAAAACTCCTTCCTGTATGGAATTTAGTTCCTTGGGTTTTCTTATAGTCATAGGTATCCTCTGCCCTTCCATACATACATATGGTATCGTAGTTTATCTGGTTTTCTCTAGTTGGCCAAAATACAAGTTTGTTGTAACTTTCTAGACCCTAACCAGAAGTGGAACTAATTTACTTGTAATCGAAATATAATTTTAATGATTCAAAGTGCATAAACATATTTGAAGAGTGAATGTGTATATATAGATAGATAGATATACATATATATGTATATTTATGTGTGTGTATTTCCCCTTTATTCTGCCCATCCATCTCACAGACTCCTAAAAGATTAATGTTCCTTAATTAGGATATATAACAAAGAATAAACAATAAATTGAGTGGCTATTGTGAATACAAATTAGTTCACCAAGTCGTAGATGAATCCTTAAAATTTATAGGTATAAATTTAAGTAAAGAAAGCATTTCTTTACATTGTTTAAGAAGCTCATTACTGCTGCTTTTCTATGCCTATAATTAACAAAGAAAAAATAATTAAAAAGTAACAACCTCTTTATGGGTTATAGGAAATGTTGGAGTTGATGGAGCTTAAGTTGTATCCCTAAGTTTCAAAGTTGTGATCATGGATGACCATGCCCTTCCACACGCTGCATCTTGGCACAATGGTCAGGGAAAAGACACAGACTCTTGGTGCCAGACCCCAGCTTTGGAGCCAGATCTCAGCTTGGCAATTCTCATCCTTCATCCTATGGCATAAAGATTAATTTTGTGTCTCTTGGTTATTTTCTGGGAAATGGAAAAGTTCATATTCACCACTAGGCATGCTTGCAAAGAGCATGGCTTAACTTAGGGGCAGCATTTTTACCATCATTTAAAAAAAAATCTCTTTTTAAAAAATTTTGAAAACAAACAACTCTCCAACTTCAAATCCAAAATATGGTCACCATCGCTTCTCGGCCTTTTGGCTAAAATCAAGTGCAAAATATGGTCACCATTTCTTAGGAAGTTTTTCCAAGAAAAGAGATTTAATTAGATGCACAAGGGCATGAAGTGAAGTAGACACATTTACTACACTAAATGGGACTTCTTAAATAGTTGTCGACATAGGAATACCGACAGACCAAATTTCAGAATTATTATAAGTAAAATTTTGATTTTTTAAAAAATAAAACTGGAAAATAGTATATTTTCTTTCTTTTCTAAGATTCGTGTGTGTGTGTGTGTGTACAAATATATATGTGTTTATTTCAAGACAATTTAGTTCCCTCTAATAGTTAAGCCATTGACAAATGTTCTCTTACATTGGAGTCATTAGAGGGCCTTTCTTTTCTAAGCACAAGAGTTTCATTCTTCTTCTTCTATTCCAAAGAATAAAATCTTTTTCCATATGTCTGTGACGGAAATTAGCTTTTTAATTTATTTTAAAAGTAAAATTTTCCTTTAAATCTTCATTAAATTAGACTCAATTTCCAGGAAAGTGAGAACTAATGTAGCAGTCTAATATTCCATCTCTTTTCAGGGGAGAATTATATATTATAAATTGCCTTTTTCATACAGAAATTTTAAATAACCATTTTCACTAAAGTTTTTAAAACTCCTCAGTTTGGATCAGAACGCTGTACAAAATAAAGTGCAAAATAACTCATTCCTAAGTGAAGATATGAGAAGATATGACTAGGGGGAAAAAGAGATTCTTTTATTAAGTTTAACATCCTGGCAATTGAAAAATCAAACATATCACTCAAAACATAAATTTAGAAAAGAAATTCTTCTAAAATATACTTTAAGCTTTTATTGTTTCCCATGCATCATTTTGGAGATATAAATATTAGCTTAGTACTTGAAAGATAATAAAATAATAATGATTGGTTGCCAAAAATGACAGGATAACAGAAGATGAAGAGAAAGTTCACAGTTTGATCTTTCAAATAAGTTCATTTTTGTCACAAACAAGGTCATAATTTAATCTATACTAAACTCTATTGGTTGTCAATATAGTCTTTTTGGGCTATATAAAAAATAACATTAAATAGTGGCATGTAGAATATTCTCTTTTTACATTTTATTTTCATAATTTATATTTATATATTTATATTTAAAATGACTCTCTGAAAATTAACAAAAATGTAGACTAGTTGACTTAAATAAACAGTACATTTCACTCTTGTTTGCTTCTTAATCTAAAAGATTAAGATTACATTGCCAAAGGAACAAGATATTTCACATTTTAAATTCTGAGACATGACTATCAAAATATAACTATCATCATTTAGTAATGATAATATGCCACTAAACACATGCTTAATTTTGTATTTTAAATGTAATCTCAACAAATTATGTTTCTTTTCTTCATAACCCATGAAGAACCATGCCTTTGTCATTTAATATTTCAAAAATTTAACTATATGGTGGAGGGAAATGAATGTTTTCTCATATAAAGTAATCAAAGTGGCATAAGAATCAAAAGAATATCATACCACTGGTCAATACCTACAAAATATTTTTCTCTGATGATGATTCAAAGAAACCATTGTCATAATGTTTGAGGACTTCCTGCTATGTTAATCTTACCTGTTTATTTTATTTTATTTTTTTAAAGATCTTATTTATTTATTTGTGAGAGAGAGAGAGAGAGCACAAGTGGGGGGTCAGGGGCAGAGGGAGAGGCAAGCTCCCCGCTGAGCAAGGAGCCCGATGTGGGACTGGATCCCATGACCTTGGGATCATGACCTGAGCCAAAGGTAGACACTTAACCGACTGATCCACTCAAGCATCCCAATCTTACCTGTTTAAATAAATCCTGGAACTGTGTTGCCCAAAACTGTGTTGTCTAATATATATATTTTATATATATACACACAAACATATATGTATATATTTTTTTTCTAAGATTTTATGTATTTATTTATTTATTTGCGAGAAAGAGAGTGAGCATGGGGGGTGGAGTCAAGGGCAGAGGGGAGCAGGGAGTCCATCTGGGGCCTCTATTCCAGGACCCCGGGATCATGACCTGAACTGATGGAAGACGCTTAATCGACTGAGCCACCCGGGCGCCCTTTACTATATACATATGTATGCATAATTTCATCTCAGAATTTCTGCATTATACAGTTTAATTCTATACTACCTCCTAACATTACAAGTGTATAACCATCCTATGCAAACATAGTAGGGTGGCACTTACAGTAACTACACTAGTGTGTGACTAAGTGTGCCATTTAACTTCCTAATGTGTTTTGCATTATCTGTAAATAAGAGGGCTTGTTGGGCTGAAAAATATCTATGGGACTGGTTCCTTTTAGGACTCCCTGTAAAAATGTATATATTGTCCTGCAGTTGGCTGAGGGTTTCCCATGCATAAAATAATGTCACTTTTGGTCCAACACAGGGTTCCACATTTCCTCTCTCCTTCAGCATTTCCATGTCTACATAACTCTTACACCTTTGTCTGAACACCAGCTTTTCATGGACTCTCCCTCTAAAATCCGTTACCATCAAGCATTTGGTGATTTTAGTAGGTTCAACTGCCCTTGGGAGGAAGGACACACAGCATAGCCATCGGGCAGCCAGTCTTTCTATCACTTTTACCCACTAGCTTTCACCCCAGAGAAACAAATGCATTTCCCCCTTCCCACCACCGCATACCCCTCAACCCTAATATTTCATCTAAGATTTTTCTTCTCACTTGAGGCCCTCTTTGTTATATCCTCTATCCCAAAGATATTTATGAAAGCATTTGCTTCCAAAAAGAATGCAGCTCACTTCCTAAAACGGATTATAATAATAAACATTTTATTTCTATTTTATTATCATTTGATTTGACATAAAACTTCCTTCCAAAGTAACTCATTTTATTTTTCATGAATTACATAAAATCATCATCATCATCATAATAAAGCTCTTCCTCATTGCAGTTTCATGATTTTGTTCATATCTAATCATTGCTTCTCTCAATATCCATCTTTCCAACCTCTATGTTTAGATAATAGGATTAAGGACATTTCTTATTTCTCCTTTTTTTCAGGATTGAGGTTTCTTTAAATTATTTTTGATTTGTGGCTTTGAGAACCAAACACATTTGGTCATTGTGATTCCTTTCACTTTGAAGAAAATACACTTCTGTGCCCTTCTTGAATATGACCAATACCAATAAATTAAAATAGGAAGGTATCTTGATCAGGACTTGGGGAAAAAAATGACCTAAAACTCTGTACCTTCTAAGTCACTACCACGAAGCAAATATACTTCAATATTGAACTCAGGTCACTTAATAGTTCGAGATTCACAAATTTAGACAAATGAAATCTTTTGCAGCCTATTTTGCATACTTCATTTTTCCAAGTGATTTTTGTACACCTAAGCATTGGCCAGGAAAAATTATTTCACAAAACGAGTTAAGATTTCCAGATAAAACATATAATGAACTCTACTTTCAGCAGAATATGATCTAGAAAGAATGAATATTGAAATATAAATTATTGGATGGGATTAAAACAACCACAATTCAGTTTTAGGCAAAGATGGGTTAAGATGTGCAATGTGCACCTTTGACATCACCATACAAATATAATGCTTTTATTTTAGTCAGAAACAAACAGGTATAAATTCACGTTATATAGATTGGATGGGCATCTATAAAAGCTTTTCAACTATCACTACAAAGCTGCTCTACTAGATATAGATTGAAAGAATCCATTATTAAAAGAGGGATCAAAACAGGCTGCAATTATGCCCAGTTAATCCCCTCAAAACAGTGTGGTATTTCTTCACCAGAGTAATTATTTGCACAGGAGAGAAAATAACAACCCTATAGGACAAATTAAAACTTTACCTTCAGATGCTACCTCAATTGTTATGCAGATTTCACTCTGTGCATTCAGTGACCAGCAAGAGAATCAAATAATAAGATTTTTCTTCTCTAATCAAAATATTTTAATGTTATTTATTCCCCCAATAGTTGAAAATGGTTATAACATTTCCCAGATTTCCCTTTTCCTATTACCGTATACATTTGAGCACACTCAGAGGATGTCTTTAAATGCCCATGTATTAAAAGGGTGAGCAAATACATCAAGCATCCTTAGAATTTCTGTAGGCTGCACCTGAATGCATGTGCAAACACACATCAGATGACCACTGCCGTGTACAAACTGCTTGTTTAGGCTTTTTTAAATACGACGATCACATGTTTAAATGTCATGCTGGGATTTAGTTAACTAAGGTGGCAGGTTCTTAAGATGGAGAATTTATTATGTTGAAATTTTCCAAATGCAGGACTGAAAAGGGAAAAAAAATCTGTCAACTTTTATTTATCTCCTATATAAATACAGGCAATTTAGTTCTTCCCCAAAATATAGGCGGATTAGATGGGTAAGACAGTAGTCGATTCATTTTGCATAGGAATGGCTCATTAAAAAAAAAAGGGCCCTGCATTTGTATTAAGCTCTGATTGGATGGAGCACAAAATGAATTTACAGTGTCACTCAGAGATGTAGCAGGACTAATGAGGGAGGAATGGTGCGGCGCAGGGTGGGGAAGGCTGTGGTGTGTTCATTCATTCCTTCAGCTGGTACCTCTCATGAAACTGAGGTGTCCCTCATTATGCATGTGTCCCAGGGGCATTCTTTAATATTTTAATAAATAACAACATCAGCCCAACAAGAAATTAATGAATAGTATCATTAATAATGAGCTGGAGTCTTGTAGTGATAGGACAGATATTAAATTGAACCACTGTGGTGCTATCTCTAGAGACTTGGGATATTTCCAGTGGCAAACAAGGCGTCTGAATGAAGCAACCATCTCTCTGTGCCAACAGCTTTTACAACAGGTTGGGAGTAATAAAAGAGGATTTTCTGCACGATAAAGTTAAGCCCTAGAAAATCTGCTGGTGTAGATCGGTGTGAAAAGTACTGCCAAACGTGATCCTTAATTAAACTTTAATTAAGATAAAGCTTTTATTTTTTTTCTTTTCCAGGAAAAGTAGCAGCCAAATGGGCCCTGGCTATTTTCTACCAAAATCGAACCTAAAATCATTTTGTATCATACCATAAAAATTATGCTCAAATAATATTAAAACCACCAAACGAGGATATTATTAGGAACAGTTGAAATGGCATAATTGCCCACCACAATGATGAGAACATGTGTGCAAATCTAGAGTTGTGTGAACAATGAAGTGGTTCCCGGTCTCAATTTTTTCCTTTCTACTATTTTCATATTTAAGCTAGTTTAAATTTCTGCAGTTTTATTTCAAAATACTGAGAATATTTTTACATTGAAAACAATGATATGGGGTATATAACTTTTCAATTAACCTTGAGTTCTCAGATTATGTTCAGATTATATAAAATTGCTCATAACTTTAATAATTCTCATTTAAAAAAAATTTTCAGACACTAAAAAAATTCTTAACTCTAGCTTTCATCCCTCTAATTACACAACACATTGCTGATAGCTTTATATATGATAATATTTTTTTGGTGTGTTTTTTGTAAACTGAGGTTGTATAACTTGGTTCCTGATTCTCAGCAAAACTATAATTATCCAAAAATATGTGTTATGCTGATAACCAAATATAGTATATGAAATAATGTTAATAATGATTTTATTCAAATATTTTACATGTAACATTGTATGTTATTACTGTGGAACTCCTATTTTTTACCAACCTCATTTTTCGCACATTGTAGATGACTAAAATATGTGATTTAAAAATTATTTTTATGGAAATTTGAAAATCCTTTCTAATACAAAAATTCTACAATTACTATTGTAATAGAAGAAAAAAATGCTTGCAAGGTACACACATTGCTGCAATTCTCTATGCTTTTTATCCATATGTAGTTGTACACTTTATTACATGGTGACATATTTTAAACAGTTTGCCTCTTTTAATAGACAACTTCGGATTTCTAAGAATTCTGATATAAAATGTTTGAAGATAATCTATGCTAGTTTTTTAATATCTTGGTGGTCTACCACTAATCACTTGCTTAAAGAATAGTTTCGAGATTTCTGTAAAGCCGATTTCTTTAACTAGGCGCAAGGTTAAGTCCATAAGTTAACTCCATAAATAAGATATCTATAAAAGATATCTAGGTTTTTAACCACCATATGGCCTTCGACCAGCAGGGGCTTGGAGTGATCCTGGACTAATGCAAACTTTTCCTGAGGAAGATTTTCTAAAGCAGATCCACATTTTTGCTCTGACCATCTTCTTCATTTTCTTCTCCTTTGTTACTGTGTCCATACGTCTCTAGGAAAGTTTAGGAGATAGAATCCCTTCAGTTCTTAATAGTGGCAACTGGGTAGGATAAATTGACTGATTTTCTGTGAGGGGAGCTATAATTTTACGGTAGGTGTAATGTCATTACAAATAGTCTAAGACAGATGGAGTAGCTCTGTCAATTTCTGGTTTAGATAAGAAAGAAGGCTAAGGGCTCAATGTGTTAAATAAGTAGAATACCTCCTTAGTTCTCTCTGATATGTGTGGAAATAGTGACAAGGTGTTGCTGAGAGGAAAGCGAGTCAATGAGATGAAATGAAGAGTTAGGGCTTTTGAACTTAGCAGAAAGATCATTGCTCATGGTCCTATCGATCTTATTTTATTTGATTCTGAAACAAGTTAATTGCACATCCTTTTTACAACATGCGTACACAGAACTTAAGTCAAATAAACATTTAAATTAGGTGTACTCTAGAGAACTTTGAGCCATTTCCAACTTGAAAGCTATATACTTTACTCGAGGAAGATTAGTTTTTTAAATAGAATTCCATTAAATGTTGGATCAATAAGATTTACTACCTCAGAACTGAATTAATCTATAGTTGATTCAAAGAAAAAAATGACAACTGCATTGTATTAGATGTCATTATGGTTTCAATACCATAGTGTTGTTGTTGTCATAACATCTGACAAAAGAATATTCTAGGGTGCCTGGGTGGCTCTGTCGATTAAGCATCTGTCTTTGGCTCAGGTCATGATCTCAGGGTCCTGGGATTGAGCCCCACGTTGGGCATATTGCTCAGCGAAGAGTCTGCTTCTCCCTCCCACTCTCTTTCTGCGCTCTCCCTCCCTCTCTCTCTCTTTCTCAAATAAATAAATAAAATCTTAAAAAATATTGTTCTAATACTACAGTTGAGACTCTACCATTTATATCATATACTCTTAGAATATAATCTTAGCATATATATACATGTGTAATCCTCATCTTGATGCCAATAATTCACACGGATCATAATTGGATTCTTCTACAGAGGAAAAATTCTAAGTACAAAGAATTACTTATAATAGATGAAAATTTGGATTGTCCACAAATCATAACAACTGGGATTAGTAAGTGAAATATATAACAGACTATTAGGTAGTGATTTAGTTGCAAAGATAAAAATTTAAAAAACTAAATGAGAACATTTAAGAGGAGGACAGATATATAAATTTGTGTATTCCTATATTAAAATATTATATAGTTGTTAACGTGACTTAACTACACTGGCATGCAACAATATAGTTGAATCTGAACATTATTAAATAAGCAAGTAAGTCTAAAATAATTAGGTTTGACAAAGCAAAGTAATTGTAATATGGGTTTCAGTGAGATAAGATGGGGGAGAATTTACAGATAAAGGTTTTTGTTAAATTTCAAGTTAGATGTTAGATTTATGGGTTTTTATTACATGCAGATGTTTTATGACGATGATGATGAAGACAGAGAAATAGATAGGTAGTTGGTAATAGATAGAAAAAAAGACACACAGACACATAGAAAAAAAATGGGAGGGCTAACTGAACAGGATATCACTGAAGATTGCGATTAATCCATTTCTATGCACCTAAATTCTGAGACAGAAGGTGAGAGTGAAAAAGGCGATACATTTGAATGGTTAAGGACATAAAAATTTCTACCAGGGCGCCTGGGTGGCTCAGTGGGTTAAAGCCGCTGCCTTCAGCTCAGGTCATGATCCCAGGGTCCTGGGATCGAGGCCCGCATTGGGCTCTCTGCTCGGCAGGGAGCCTGCTTCCTTCTCTCTCCTCTCTCTCTGCCTGCCTCTCTGCCTACTTGTAATCTCTCTCTCTGTGTCAAATTAATAAATAAAAATCTTTAAAAAAAATTTCAACCAGACAGACTTGGAATTGAGTCCCAACCTAACCACTTAATAGGATTTGAATAGAAGAATTATATAAACTAAGCCTCAGCCTCCTCACATGTAACTGGGATCTATTACATCCTTCACTATTGTACAGCACACCACATATAAAGCACTTACCAAAATGCATGGCACAGAGTGGACCCTCATAATAAATATTAGGAACATTAAAAATATATGTGTAATTTAAATAAAACAAACATAGGAAAAGACCAGAACAGAGTATTTCAAAACCTTGACTTTGCATATTTTTAAACAGCATGACAAGAAATTTGTTTTATTTTCCTTTTCAGAATATGGTGACTTTTTGGTAATGTTAGGACTTGACAACGTAGTTATGCCAAGAGCCAAATGAGTGGGGAAAACAGACTTCAGAGGGATGCTCAAGTCCCTTATTTGCGCCGTCTGAGAATCTTCACAGAGGTGAGTCTTGGAGGAAGTATAATTTAACCAAAGAGATACGGAGGCTTAGCATCCTAAGCAGGACACAGTGGTGTGAAAAAAATGACATGCGGAATAATATGCCTGTTACATTTTGTAAATAATGAGTAAATCATTTGGTTAATAAAATGGTTTTGAAGGAGCAAATGGAGACAAGATAAAAAGAAAGTGACATGTAGTAAATCTTAATTTCCAAAGGCAAGAGTTTGTATTTTGCCTTGTGTGCATGGGGGCTATGAGAGAGTATTGAATATACATACATATATATATACATATATATATATATATATATATATATATATATATACGTGTGTGTGTATATATGTGTATTTGTGTGTGTGTATAAACTTATAAAGAAGTTTAGAAAGATTAAATTTTTGTAGAATGTTGTCTTTATTTGTGCTTTTCCAAAAGGAAATGTGTCCGGGAAGGGAGAGAAGCACTAAGGGTGTGTTAATGATCAGGGTGTGTTAATAATCAGCACCTGAGAGATGTGGGACACATCTCATAATCATGCCTACTGAAGATCAGAAGGCTGGGGCATTTATTCATTCTCTCCCACCCCTTACTGACTAAAAGTTGCCCCTGAAGGTATAACCTCTCTTTCATTTTCATTTTCAGATTGCCCCATCTGTGGGGTAGCTCCTGGGATGATAAGAGAAAGCCCTCAGGCAGAGATGGAGACAGCCAAAGGCAATTGAGCATGCCTGAGACTACCTACCATGCATAATGTGACCTTAGGAAGATTAAGGGGAAATGGGGCCAGACACCTCAAACAGATATATTGAAAAGGAATGAAATTGAGAGAAGAGAAAACATTTAAGATAATGTTCCGCATTTGGAAATCTGTATCAAAAATTCTTTTAAAATGACCATTATCTATACTTTCAAATCCCATTTAGACATCTATTCTTAAAAAGTAAAATGTAAATAAAGATTATCCAAAGACATGCTAATCAAAGCACTATATAGATGGCAAATTTGGATTGGAGGCAATAGTTGCCCAAAGGGATTGATCCTGCTGGTGGTGATGAAGATGATGATGATGATGGCGGTGGTGGTGGTGGTGGTGGTGGTGGTGGTGCTGATGGTGGTAGACGGTGGTAATAATAACTAAATAATAATCAAAATAGCTAACACTTATTGAGTGATGAAAAGACATCTGACATGACTCTAAGTGCTCCACAATTAATAACTTATTTGTTTTTATAATATTCCAATGGTATTAGTTTCCCCATTTTATGGATTAAAAAACTGGCACAGAGATTAAGGACTTTATCCAAAATATTCAAGTTATGAAGGAATTTTGACTCTAAAATACAGAACAACATAAAACAATGGAAAATGAGATTTACAAAGAAATCGTAAGCATTTGAGGAAGTACTTATAACGTTAAGCAAAATTAAAGAGTATACAATTGTGTATACACAGATATGAACCTAGTTTTAAACAACATTTTGAATGGAGCCTACATAGAGCTCTCTCTAACTACAAGTACCTAGAAATGCTGGATTGTCACAGCATTATAAATCAGTAGGAAGAGAAATTCCTGAGTCCCAAAACAAAAATGAAACTTAAAGCAGAATGGTATCACACCAGTGCTGTTTGGAGTACTCAAACAATGAATCGTGTAACACTAAGTCAAAAACTAATGAAGTACTGTATGGTGACTAACATAACATAAAAAAATAATAATAAATAAAGTTGAACACATTCTAAAAAAAAAAGAAGAAATTTAAAAAAAAGCAGAATAGTTCTATTACCAGTTAATGTTATAGGAGACGAGGTGAAAATGCTCCAAAATTTCAGACCTGTAAATTAGAGAATACAGTTTTAATCCTCCATAAAGCTTAAAAAAATAAAATAAATAAACCTACTGGATCAGGGAAGATCTGGGCATTATTTATACCCAAAGCATCTAGGTAGGAAAATAAAAAGACATCTATGATGGGAAATCAAAAGCACAAGCTAATAATAACTATGATTGTGGAGCCAAAATTCTACTGCATTTACTCATTCAACGAACATTTATCATGTAAAATAAAACAATTATGATGGTAGGAACTCACATTTGGTGGGATAAAAAATAAGATGAAGCTGAAATACTAAACAATAGAATCATGGAAATGAAAATGTTAAGAGAGAAGTTTTAGTTAAAGTATGCTGGTTATTATATAGTATGGAGAAGACAGACAGGTAAGGTGTGCCTGCTAAAACTCCATCACAACCTCTGAAAGACAGTATGAATGAAAGAACAACTTCCAAAAAAGTGGAGGGAAAAAGCTTTGTGGTGTGAGGGGAGGCAAAAAAAAAAAATCAATAATGCAATAAAAAGGCATTTGGAAGAGGAAATAAGTAAAGAAAGCATGTTATAAATAAAACTCATAGAACCATAATTCATTTATATGAATTATATTAATAAGTGTAAAGTGATAAAACTTTCCTTTTAAGACAAAGTTTCTAAGGTTAGATTTTTAAAAACTTGTCCACATGTTCTCTACAGAAGACACACCTACAACCAGGAAAATACTAACCCAAAGTTGCTGGCATATTGGCAATATTAGTATGAGGCAACTGGGCTTTAAGGCAAAAGCGATTTAGGGGGGAAAAAGGTCATTCAATTATAATCAAAACAACAGTTCATCAGGGAGGTATGATGATACTAAACCTCTTTGAACCTAAAAACATAGCTTCAACACATGTAAGAGAAAAACTACTATAAAAATTTGAAACAAAAATAATTAATCACAGTAGGAGATTTTAATTGAGCACTTTCAGGAACCAACTAGATAAGCAGAAAAAATATTTGTAAAATTTTGCATATTGGAATAACTACATGATCATTAAAGAGGATACTAACAAAAGTGACAAAAATTCTGGAAATATCACATGTTTCTTGACAAAGAATCACAATGCAATCGGTGGTTCATTCTCCCAAAAGACATAAAACAAAAAAAAATAATAAAGTCTCGATTACACTACCTTTTATTTAATCACTGCTTTCTTATGTTTTCTGAAATCATTTGGTAGTTTTTTTTTTGTTTTTGTTTTTGTTTTTTTTTTGTTTTTGNATCATTAAAGAGGATACTAACGAAAGTGACAAAAATTCTGGAAATATCACATGTTTCTTGACAAAGAATCACAATGCAATCGGTGGTTCATTCTCCCAAAAGACATAAAACAAAAAAAAATAATAAAGTCTCGATTACACTACCTTTTATTTAATCACTGCTTTCTTATGTTTTCTGAAATCATTTGGTAGTTTTTATCATACCTAACAGTTCATGGGTTGGTTCTCAGCTTTATAGANGGATCATGACCTGAGCCGAAGGCAGAGGCTTTAACCCAGTGAGCCACCCAGGTGCCCCATTTGGTAGTTTTTATCATACCTAACAGTTCATGGGTTGGTTCTCAGCTTTATAGGTTGGAAGTGCTTCATGAAGATGTTTCATTAATTCCAGTGTAAAATATTAAAAATACAATAAGGTAATGAAACTCTTGAGATTCATATTAACTTTACTGAATTTGTTGTAAATAATAATAAAATATTCTACTGTTTTTAAGTAATTATGTGCATATGCATGTAGTTTTAAAATGCATACTTTTTAAAAAGCATGTTGTTGTATATGGTATATGGTATGTTGGTGTATGTGGTATTTATATGCACTTAAATGTGTATGGATATCTCTAGAAGAATATACAAGAAACTGGCAGAAGTGATTACTTTGGGACGACACCAGCTAGCTGGGAGATACACTTTAGAGGGAAGTTCATGTTCACAGCATGTCTTGTGTTCATTTTGAACCACATGCATGTTTTACTTATTTAATTTGTTTTTAAGATTTCATTTATTTTAGAGAGAGCATGAGCAGGGGCAGAGGGAGAGGGAGAAGCAGACTCCCTGCTGAGCAGGGTGCCCAACATGGGGGTCTATCCCAGGACCCTGGGATCACGACCTGAAATGAGGGCAGATGCCTAACCCACCAGGCCACCCAGGTGCCCCAAGTGGCAACATTTGAAAAGCATCCAATGGTTGATCAGAGAGCGTTGTCGCAGGGTTCTCTGAAGGCTCTCCTTAGTTATGGTTGATGAAATTCATCAAATATACAGAAGAAATGCTCATTTACAGAGTCCACTGTCCACCATTTGACTTATAATTCCCTTTTTTGTTTGTTTGTTTGTAATCTCTATCCCCTATGTGGGGTTTGAACTCAGAATTTTGGGATTGAGAGTCACGTGTTCTAAGGACTGAGCCAGCCTGGTGCCCCAATACTTTTTCACATTTACAATTGTAACTGCCTTTTTTCTGTTATGGTCTGAATGTTTACGTCCCACCCCCCAAATTCATATGTTGGAATCCTGACCTCAAAGTAATGGTATTAGGACAAGGGGCTTTTGAGAAGTGATTAGATAGTAAGGAACTGGGATTAATGCCCTCACCTGAAAGAAGTTTCAGGGAGTTAGCTAATCCTTTCCACCAAGTAAGGACACAGCAAGAAAGTGCTCTCTGTGAACCAGAAAGTGGGCCCTCACTAGACACAGAATCTGCCGGTGCCTTCTTGGACTTCCCAGGCTTCAGAACTGTGGGAAATAAATACCTGTTGTTTACAAGTTACCCAGCCTCTGGTGTTTTGTTACAGTGGCCCAAACAAACTAAGACACCCCCTTACAGGCAGGAGTAGTTTTGCCTTCTCGAAATAGTCTTTGTTTCTGGCCATGATTATTTGTGCTTTCCGAGTTCACAGCCTGGCTGAAAAAGAGTATGTTGACACTGACAGCTAAATGTTGAAAGAGTTTTCCACTAGACCTTTGACTCATGCTCTTTATGCCAGTTTCTGCACCCAGAATTATGTGTGGGCACAAATTGCACCAAGGATATAGAAACTGTGAGCCCTTATACTTTCAAAATGAGGTCAGATGGCTAATTGCGCTGGCAACTGGTCATCTGTTGGCATAACTACCTAACTCCAGCACAGTTGTTTGTATTTGTGATTTGAGGTCCAAAATGATTGAAGCCACAACTTTAGAGATTGAAGAAAGGGACTCATTGCTTTTAGATTTCACCCTCCATCTCTTCTTCTGTCAATTAAAGAGCCTCTCTGTCCTCTCACAAATAGGATGCTTATTTTATTCTAGCAATAAGTACTGGGCAAGATATTCAACATACTGATAAATTATGGAGTAAAGATATTACTTTTATTGAAGTGTATTATTAATTAGAGCATAATGAAATAGCTAGGTGGCCTTTTCAATTGACAGCTAGGAGTTAAAATTCGAAAGAGCTGTTTATTATAGAGTACAAATGGCATCAAGATCCCAAAGTAGGGTATGAGGAAGGTACGCCTGCCTGTGTATGCACTAAATGTTCTCATTTCTGGGGACTACATCGTGCAGCTATAATGCACTAGCCACCAAGGTTTTTTTGATAGCTTTCTCTTAGCTTTTCACTTCCTCTGTAGGGAAAAGATAGTGGGAAGTCCTCCATTTCTCCGACCCAAGTCTCTCTACACTAGAATGATACAATAAAATCATACTAGTGATCCTTGTGAAAGTCACACTTTGTTCAAATGACAATAGCATCTTCTATGCCCACACTCCAAAAAAATCAAGCCTGAGAAATGGAAAGTGATCTTCATACTTTGAAATTCCTCGCTGAGTTTATTGAGGGAGAATAAATGCTACGATGGAATGTAGCATTATATACTATGTTATACCAATGCTATACCTTATTTATGTGCATCACTTCTATACCCATATCCATTTAAAGACGTGTGTATCTGTAATTCTGTGTGTATATACACAACGGAGAATGCTATTTAGGTCTCTAAATGATTTCTCCCTGCCCTTAATCTGTATTTAATCAGGAAACCATTCTGTAATGAGAAAACTGTTCATTTTAGTCTTTTATGTTTGCGATCCCAAGGTTCCTCCTTAGTGATTACATTTAGTAACTCCCTTTCGCTGTCTGAAAGCACAGGCAGTTTTTCCATAATAAAAACTGGATTAGCATGTATCAGGAAGAGACGCCACCAGCTGTCACTTTGAAATCAGACCACTCAGCCCTATTTGAGATGACAATGGATAAACCGATAAATGACAGGCAGTTTTCCTATATTTATCTAGTAAGTGGTTAATATAGGCTAACACTTTCTGTAATAAAGCTATAAAAAGGGTCAAAGCAGAAGAAAGTTCCATTTGAATGTGATAAACATTATTGGCGGAGAGAAATTCACTATACGGCATTATATTACTTAATTTATTCAGTTGAGCTATTATAATCGTCATTGATATCTCTACTTCTCTTTCCTTATGCCTTGCTGTCTTCTCATTTGTAGTTATAAGGAATTTGCTGTGCAAAATCACAAATACATATGTTTAAAGACAAAATCCAAAATGATTAAAACTTGAAGAAATACCCTCTTCTTAGGACTTCTGCAAAACATGGTATTTCAGAGACTTCTCTGAAACCAAAATTAGTAGAGGAATTTTCAATTCTCACTATATTTAGCAAATAATATGCTTTAGGCAGATCCCAACATTGCTTAACACTGTTAAACCATTCCAGACCTCAGGAAAACTAAGATAAAGGACATATGAGCAGTGTGGACCAATGAGAGATCTAGGAAGCCCTTATCATTGACAACGGCTATGAGCACCCAGGAAATTAGGAAAGTGTGATGCTCTGTTCATCGCCATTCAGAATAATGGTTTTGGAGATTTTAATAATGACTGTTGGCTTTGGGGTCTTTTAGTCAAATTATTTTGTTTTCTATTTTCCTTTATTAATTGCTTAAGTTATAAAATAAACATACTCTTTTCAAGTATTGAAAAATATATATATATATTCAAGAAAAAGCTGATAGTGCTTCCTCCCTTCATTTTTGCCCTCTCAGCTAATTTAAGATTATCTTTGCATGCCTTTCTCCATTTGTTCTCATCCCCATGTTAGAGAGACCAGCACAGAGAGGTTAAGTAACTTGCAAAAGAGAGAGATAATAGAGCCAAGGTTTCAACAAAAGCAGCCTACGTCCAACACCTAGAGCCAACCATTGCATTAGAAGACTGCTTCTGTTAGATTTGGTGATTGAATAAATCAACAGGATGAGGTAAAAATTAAAGTTGATTCCCAACTTTTGGGCAACTGAGTCCTGTCTTTAACAGATGGATAATGGTCACGAAGTGAAAGAGGAGGTTTGGAATTGGAGTGAAATAGTAAGTTCATTTTGGTGAATCAAGTTACATTCTAAAGGACATGGGCTCCAGATGTTGCTAAGCTTTCCAGCTGTTAATGTCCAGCAGCCACAGTGGCAAGCAAAAGATGTCTGTGTGGATACAGAGAATCAAAATTATCAGCACCCAGGTCTTTCTTATCACCCCCGTGTGAGAAATAACAGATCACCGATAAAGACTTGCAAGTTCCAAAGAACAAAAAACTAGAAAAAAAGAAGACTTTTGAAAAGAAGTTCTTAGAAATCTAAGACCAAAAAAGGAAAAGGAGTCACAGAAGCCTGAGGAGTCAGGAGTTCCACAAAGAGTAGTCAAAAATGTCTCTCACTTCAGACAGGCAAATTAAAGGAAACCAAGGAGACAACATTTGGTGTAGCAATTGGAAAGTCATCCCACATTTTTGCAAGAACAAATAGTAAAGAGGAAAATAAATTGGGATGCTAAAAGTGGAAGATGCTTTCATAAATCTAGCTGGGGCAGAGATTGGTAGCCCAAGGGCATCGCAGGCATACTGAGGTTTCCTTTCTTTTGTTTTGAGTGGTTTTGTTTTATTTTAAATAGAAGACATAATTATGTATATTTACAGCTGCAGGAAAAGAGTCAGGGTAGGTAGGGAGAGTGGAGAGAATAAGATCTACCCTGTGCGTCATTTCATCCCCGGTATCTTCCATAGCATCTCATACTGACTGGGTGCTCCCACACTCTCTAATGCGAGGAATAGTAAATGCACAAGTTGTTCTTAGGAGGACAATTTCACCCTCTAGAATTTTCATTTAATGTAAGTTATATGTTACTCTGAAAATTGAAAAGCTGTATAAAGACTGAGAATCTGGGAAAGGATTAGAAAGTTTCTAACCTCTCATGTTCTGGTTAACACCTTCAACCTTCACCTCCCTTTTTCGGGAATAAAGCTTCTGGCTTCTACAATTTTCATCCAGTCCTAAAGGCCCCCTTTGGTGTCCTGAGACACTGTCATGCCATTTGGACCCAGAGACACTGGCCTTACCCCTCTGCCTTTGCTTACTCTGGAATATATAATACATGTGGTGTTTACTACGTTAAAAGACTGAGGTAGTTCAAGAGTCTGTCAGTATAGACGTTCCAAAGTAATGACATTGTCCCCATGCTTCTCCAGCCCTAGCCTTTGGCAGACACTGGGCAGAGCTGGTGAGATTGCCATCCACTGCTGTGCCCCCAGTGACCTGTGGTTGAATGTTCCCAGAGACTCCACTAATTCCCAAATGCTATGAAGCCAAAATATTTTAATATTCAGGTTCATTCTTTGGTGCCCGAATTTATACTCTGAATGGTGGTCCTTGAGTTTGAGTGTGATATACACACCACACTATCTTTGTATATTAAATATCATATGTAGGATGTTAGAAAATATAATTTCCTAAAGTTACTATCATCCAGAAATGCGAGGATTTCCCAGTTGAACACAAAAGAGTTGAGTTTGTTAATAACGCTGTTATAGTCTTAACTTTCAAATTTAAAGTTTTAACATTTAAATCTGGAGTGCTCTATTAAAGATTTTTGGACATAAGGTATGTTTAGGAAAGAGGGGATTCAATGAATAGAATCACATACACAAAAATACTGTGCCTTTGTACCAAGAAAATAAGTGGAAGAACTGTCTGAACTCTCACTTCAGTGCTTATTTTGAATTTATGTTTAATTAAGTAGGCCCTTTGGAGTCTCAGCACTTTCATATATGAATATCTATTTTAAGCTATCAATGAACAATTTTCCAACATTATGCTTTGTTATTTTATATTCTCTTCATGTGTATTATTTGGCCAGTTTCTTTTTGGTTACCTTAATGGGTTTTTTTCTTTTTTTTTAAGATTATAGATATACTCCCAGTCATTTTTGCCATTATTTATAATACCCAAAAATAACATGAATAAAAGTTTTTTCCTTTGCCATTGTTTTGCTCAACTGAGACTAAACTTAAGCTTATAAATCTGGAAAACCTTAAATAGAATAGCTTATCACAGGGGAAAAAAGGTTTTTCTAAAATCTTCTGTGTGTAATTGCTATAGGCCTCCACTTGATGTGCTGTTTCAGTAACGTGTCTATTTAGATTTGATTTAGATTATGACTGATATGGATAATATCCCATGTGTCTGTCTCAAAACATTGATTATATAAGTCAAGTTCGAAATAATTATGTTTATCTTTCTGTTTCCAAGTAACATAAAAGCATTCTTAAAATTATCAGAGACCTGAAAAACTTTTTTTTTTTGTCCATTATCCATTCACTTCTATTCTTCTTTGTAGAAAAACCCTCATTTTGTTTGGGTATGGGGCAGTCACATGCGTTCAGGAGGCTGGGCATTTCACCAGACCCGTGTGTGAGTCTTGAGTAGTGAGAGTCAGTCATGGCAAATCTGGTCTCTATGACCATGGTTGTTCAAGAATGGGTGTGCAATGGAATTCTAACGGACAAGCCTTAGGGGAAGAGAATATTAGGTAAATCTCTTAAAAAGAGGCATCGGAAGAAACATTTTCTCATCCGGGCTTTGAATTGTTTGTGTTTATGGGTGAGAATATGATGCTTGGCGTTTTCACAGCCATTGCATGACTATGATAATATAAATCTGAGGTTAAATGGTAACATAATGAGGACAGCAGAGCTGAGCTATGAAAAATATCCAGATGTTTGATCATATAACCTAGTACTGAATCAACCAATCTTGAAATCTCCCTACCTCTTTATTCCTTGTTCAGTAAAAAATGAGTTTAGTAAGATCATAAGATACAAACAAAACCAATATAAAAAGTTAAAGGTATTTCTATATATTAGTAATGCACAATTGGATCTTTAAAATGTCATTAGATAAAATATTTAGGGATAAATTTAATTAGCTATGTATAATACTTATGCACTGAAAACTATAATTTTTGCTGAAAGAAAGAAGACCTAAACAAATTGATTTATAGATTTCAAAGCAATCTCAGTCAAAATGCAAGAAGGGATTTGGTAGAAATTACAAACTAATTCTAAGATTTATGTGAAATGAAAAGACATAGAATAATTAAAATAATTTTGAAAAAAGACAAAGTTGGAGGACTTACTCCATCCTATATCAAGACCTACAATTAAGCAACAGTAAGCAATGTGGCATTGGCAAAAGAATGGACATTTAAGTCAATAGAATCAAATAGATGAAAAATAGAATTATACATGTAAGGTAAACCTATTTTGACAGCTATGCCAAGATAATTCAAGGGACAAAAGTTATCTTCCAAAAAATAGTTCTGAAATGGTTGGATATTTATATAAAAAATAAGTAAAACTTTACCCTTCCACACACCATTTGCAAAAATTAACCTGAAATGGATCACAGATCCAAATGTAAAATCAAAACTTGTAAAGTGAACAGAAGGAAACAGAGAAGAAAATCTTCATAACCTTAAGACAGGTAAGGTTTCTTAGATATTATCCCCAAAGCTGAATTCATACAAGAAAACTGATACAGTGGACTTGACCCAAAGTTAAAAAAATGAATAAATAAACTTACTCTTAAAAAGAAAAGAAAAGAAAAGAAAACTTCAACACAGAATATGTGAAGACTTTTTAAAACTCAGTATTAGGAAGGTAAACAACCTGGTTTTTAAAATGAACAAAAATTCAAAAATGAGAAAAAAGCTTTAAATACATACCATCCCAATGAACTGCAAATAAGCACACAAAAATCAACACATTTATTAGAAAAGCATAAATTAAATTCAGAATGATATATTCCTGTATGCTCATCTGAAGGGCTAAAATTAAAGACACTGACCATAGCAAGTATTGCTGGGAATGTAGAACCAGAACTCTAATACATTGTTTGTGGGAATGCAAAATGGTAGGAGCCATTTTAGGAACAAACTTGTCAATTTCTTACGAAGTTAAATACACTTTTACTGTATGACCCAGTGATCCCACTCCTAGATATTTCCCCCAAAGAAATGAAAATATATGTTCCCACAAAGGCATGAACTCAAATATTCATAAAGTCTTTATTAATAATAGACAAAAACTCAATTGTTCCTCAATTGGTGAATAAATAATTTGTCAAATATCCATAGAATAGAATATAAGTCAACAATGAAAAGTAAAAATACCTACTGATACACAAAACAATATAGGTGAATTTCAAAATATTATGCTACATGAAAAAAAAACAAAGAAAAGATTTCATACTTTATGATTTTACTGATACAGAATCTAAAAAGAGCAAAATAGAAAACAGATCAGTTGTTGCCCGATGTTAGTGGTGGGTTGGCAACAAAGGAGCACGAGGGAGTTTATCAGAGTGAGGGAAATATTTGATACCACTATTGTGGTGTGGCTTATACAACCATATACATTTCAAAATTCATTGAATTGCACAATTAAATTTTTGAATTTATGTAAAGTATACATCAATAAAGCTGATTTTTAAAAGTATGTGCATTTTGCTTATTCTGTACTCCCTTTTCACCTTTCTTTGTCACCTCCAACCAGTGTAAAAATATCTAATTTTTGATCCTTTGAAACTCTGACCGTTTTGGACAATGTAAACACTTTGAAAAATGTTTTAGACACTTTTTATTTTACTAATTGTAACTCTGAGTAATAATATCTCTTCCAGGTATTACATTTCCTTAGGATTAGAGCACTGCATTAAAGCAAGGAACACTTTGTTTCTTGTTGTGACATATAAGATGTCACTGAAATTCAGGCTAAAGAATTAACTAAGAGATAATAGTATGTGGTCAGTCTCTTTTCTCCTTATGCCCCGTGATCATGTAAAGTATAGTGCATACAACTGAAGTAGCACTGGTCCTCACTCTTGACATCCCCCTCAGTCTCTGAACACATTTGAAAAAGATTACCAGTCATTTTTAAGTCTGTGCTTTCTCTCTGTCTCTGTCTCTGTCTCTCTCTCTTTCTCTAGCAAATCATACATTTCTTCATATATAAATTCCATTTTTACTTCTTATAATTAAGAAAGTTTGCAGCATTTAAAAGTGAATTAACTACAATCTTATTCTAAAATTCAAATTAAAATGCTTTTGAAATGTGGATATATTTAGTTAACTCTTTATTGCCACTTTTTTTGGCAGACTATGATGAAAAACAGTATTGGTACGGCATTTATAATCTTGCTACAGCCAAGAAAAGTGAACAATTTTCTGACAAGAACTCCATCCTTATGCCTCAACAAAAGAGACTTAAATAAATCTCAGTTCTTAATCTGAAATCTGAGATGATTAAGCCAAGAAAATCACATTTGGCATTTTAACACTTTCTAGTTTTATTTTTTTTCCACTTCCATTGTGTATTTTAGTCATTTTTAATGAAATTTTATTTTTATAGATTTTCAAAATTACTATTCTCATGGGAAGCTAAGTGTTCAGCAGCAACAGACAGGTTGAGAGACACAAAGGTAAATTTGATTCTCTTCCAACTCCAGGTACTAATTTCAACAATTCCCTATTTTATTTTATTATTTAGTTTTCTTGAATATAAAAGGATAAAAGTAGCTGTTCAGCTAATATTCATATGATAAGAATGACAGATCTTCTAAACGGATAATCACAGATTATCCAACAATTATCTGTATTTGTACAGATAAGAGAAAATTTAGGAAGTTTTTATCCATGTTCTGAGTCAATTTTCTTAGACATGTTTTTGTAATAGACCAATATGTGTTTTCTATTTTCATAAAAGAAGACAAACCTGTCTCTTCTGACTGCTAGACATCTTTTATTTGTTCATATGAAGGTTGTTTTTGGAAACTCTACAAATATTTCCAAACTATTTTCATTCATTTCTTTAATTTAAAAGTAGTAATAAATGAACTTCAGGAAGATGATGAATAAGTGAGAATCCAAATATTGACAATCACTGTATCTTCCCAGATGCATATAATTCTGGTCATAACTTCTAATATTCTTTGAAATCAAACAAAATGTCAAGAATTGAAATCTAAGAGAATATTATTAGTTTATTATTATTATTATTATTATTATTATTATTGGAAATCTAGCAATTTTTGCCTTTTTTTCCTTGTGCTCATGAAAAAAAAGAATTCCATATTTTCTGGAACTGTATGAAGATCATTTAGTAATAAGCTGCAAACACTTTTAGCGGGTGGAAAAGCTGGTCTCACAGTGCAAACAATACTTCTTGGTTTGAGAAGAGGGGGAGCTAAAGGCCAAAGGGTAAATTCCACTTGTAGCTTGCTGCATATTTTTGTGGGCAGAATCAATGCCAGAATGGTCAGCAGCCTTTCCACCACCAGACTAGTTTGTTGCTAATGGGATCAGCTTCCCTTAGATATGATAGAAAAGTCATTTTGAAAAACTAAATGTATTGATAAGTCGTGAAAAATTTACTGTCTTATTTTTGTTAGATTTATGATTTCTGCATTTGCTTCATGAAAATCCGCTTTGTGAGGTTTGGTCTTTGTTTTATTCAGAGTGTAGGAAGAGAAGGAGGATGTGAGGAAGAAAAAGCCTGTGAAAGAGTTTGTTTATAACATTTGTTCTTATTGTTTAGAAGAATTTTTAAGCCATTATGGAAAAGGCCAAAAATAAGAAGAAGGAGTAATTATGAAGACAATATTTTTAAGATTCCTTTTGAGAATAGGGGTATAGAAAAAATTAAACCAGTTATAAAGAATGTCTCCCCAAATCCAGGTTTCCTGTCTAATTAGATTCTGGCAGAAGTTACATTCTAAAGCATTCTTCAAAACATTTGGGAATTTTAAAAAATCTCTCTACAGGGGGCTGTATTGGCAAGCATAGGTCCAGCAGTGAAGAAAATGAAGGAATCAATAAGACGTCCCAAGTCAAAGGAGTAACATTCTTGTACTACACCTCCCTAGGGACGTGTCTTTTACATTTTAACTTGAAGAAATAAAAATTCAAGAGCAAAAGAAGACTACGAAATGTGGTGAAATATACACTGTTTTCATT
Source organism: Ailurus styani (assembly GCA_002007465.1). Lineage (NCBI taxonomy): Eukaryota > Metazoa > Chordata > Mammalia > Carnivora > Ailuridae > Ailurus > Ailurus styani. Next base: position 3,901,944 of record LNAC01000104.1, on the reverse strand, counting down.
CAAAGCAATTCTTATTATGTTCAATAGGTATTGATAGTATTTACCTGTGGAAGTAAAATATTGGGGGCAGAGTTTAAACACAAGCCTCTATTGTCAAAGTGTGGAATTTAAAGGACATTGAGTGGGGATTGTGTGCATTCTTTTTTTTTCTGCCTGTTCAGACTAATAAATGTGTCAAATAAAAATAAAAAGATTTTTAAAAAATTAGTCAGGGAGGATCAGTTTCTGACTCACACATCAAGAACTTGAAGTTGCCACTCCATCCTAACAAGTAAAAAACTGAACAGACTGAAAAATCAACAATTCTTCTTGGATCTACAAAAGAAAAGAGAATACAGGGCAAACTGTTGCTCCCCCACCCCACCCCAAGATTGAAGAGACAGACAGGCGAAGACAGGGACTCTCTACTACCTGTGGAGGGAAACAGTGCCAGCTAGGAAAACCTGAACTGTGATTAATGAATGGCTAGAGGCTCGATATGGATAAGAAGGAGAAATGAAAACTCCAGGAGGGATCCAGTCATTGGGAAGATCCCACAGTACTGTGAGATTTACCTCCAGAAGTTTGACTAGGTTCCCATAGTAAATATCGAAGAAAAATGTCCTCTTGCTTGGAGCAGAGGGAGAGAAAAGAAACCATTTTGAAATATACCAGGTCACTACGTTCTTCTTTAACAAGACCTGCCCTTAGGGGAAACTAGTTAACTGGAACCTAAACTCCTGGAATATTATTAAAGCCCAGCTGACCTGAGAAAAAGAAATATGCAATTCCAGGCCACTCTAGTTATTTTGTCCTGCCTAAGGAAGAAGAAAACCTGAAAAGCACTTGTGAAGTTCACAATCTAGAAGCACAGACTGACTAAAAACTGAGACCTATTATTGGAATATAGAACACTTCTCCTCCCCTCTACAAAAAACCTACAGCTCATAGGACACTTAATGGTGACAAACTCAAAGCCTTCCCAGTAAAATCAGGTAAAATGCAGGGATATCCCCTCTCACATGAGGCTAGACATTCTATATAATGCAATAAGACAAGAAGAGGAAATAAAAGGCATAAGATTGAAGGAAAAAAATAAAACCATCTTAGTTCACAAATAACATGATTGTCCATATAAAAATTTGATAGAATTAACAAAAACACTCCTGGAAATAATAAGTAATTACAGGAAGTTTACAGAATACAAGGTTAGCACACAAAAGTCAAAAAAAAAGTACAAGCTCCATGTGAGAAAAACTACAAAACTCTGATAAAAGAAATCAAACAAGAACCAAATAAATGGGTTTCTATGTTCACAGATAGAAAGACAATATTGTCAAGGTGTCAATTCTTCCTAACCTGATCTATAGATTCAATGCAATCCCAACTAAAACACCAGCAAGTTATTTTGTGGATATTGACAAACCAATTCTAAGGTTTATATGGAGAAACAAAAAACCCAGGTTAATGAACACAATATTGAAAACAAAGTTGGAAGGCTAACATTATCCAAATTCAAGACTTATTATAAAGCTACAGTAATCAAGATGGTGTGGTACCGACTAACAATTAGATAAATAGATCAACAGAAAAAATTGAGAGTTCAGAAATGGATGCACACAAATATAATCAACTGATTTATGACAAAGGAACAAAGGCAATACATTGGAGCAAAGATAGTCTTTTCAACAAATGATGTTGGAACAACTGGCCATCCACATGCAGAAAAATTAAAAAAAAATACACAGATCTATACACTTCACAAAAAGTAATTCAAAATGGATCACACACCTAAATGCAAAGCACATAAGTATAAAACTCTTAGATGATAACATAGGAGAAAACCTATGACCTTGAGTATGTCAATGACTTCTTAGATACAACCCCAGAGGCATGATTCATGAAAGAAATAATTGATAAGCTGGACTTCATTAAAATTAGAAACTCATGCTCTATGAAATAGAATGTCAAGAAAATGGGAAGACAAGTCACAGACTGAGAGATACTATTTGCAAAAGACATATCTGATAAATGACTATTATCATATAAAATATATGAGGACTTCTTAATACTCAACAATAAAAAAAGAAACAACTTGATTTTAAAAACAAAGTAAAGACCTGAACAGATAAGATGCTTCACAAAACAAGGTATACAAATCATAAATAAGTGTATGAAAAGATGCCCTCCATCATAAGTTATTTAGGAACTGCAAATTATAACAACAATAAAACACCACTAAACACCTATTAGATTGGGTAATATGCAGAACTCTGAAACCAAATGCTGACAAGAATGTGGAGCAAGAGAAGCTTGCATTTATTGCTGGTGGGAATGCAATATGATACAGTCACTTTGGAAGACAATTTGGTAGTTAGTGGTTTCTTACAAAATCAAACACATTTTTATCATATGACCCAGCAGCAATCACACTCCTTGGTATTTACCCAAAAGAGTTGAAAATCTACATTGATGAAAAAACAGGCCCATAAATATGTAAAGCAACTCTACTCATAATGGCAAATAATTGGAAGCAACCAAGATGTCCTTCAGTCAGTGAAGGTGTCAATAAACTGTGGCACATCGGACAATGATGTGTTATTTAGCACTAAAAGGAAATGAGCTGCCAAGCCATGGAAAGACATGGAGAAACTTTAAATACATATTAGTAAGTGAAAGAAATCAATCTGAAAAGGCTACACACCATATGATTTCAAGTATATGACATTCTAGTAAAGGTAAAACTATGGAAACAATCAGAAGTCTCTAGGTATTCAGGGGAGGAAGAGTGAAGGGAAAGATGAATAGGTGGAGTATAGAGGATTTTTAGGGCATTAAAAGTACTCTGACACTATAATTATGGATACATGCCATTATACATTCAACCAAGCCCATAAAATGTACAACAACAAGAGTGGACCTTAATGCAAACTATGGGCTGAGGGAGATTATGATATTATGATGTGTCAATGTAGGGTCACCAGTGGTAACAATTGAACCCCTCCAGTGGGGCATATTGTTAATGGAGGAGACTATCTGGGGAAAGGAGGTATATGAGAAATCACATATGTGCCCCCAAGTTTTGCTATGAAATTTAAACCTTTTTAAAAAAATTAATTCTCAATTAAAAAATTAGTCAATAATTTAATACTTTGCCAATATGTACCTTCAAAAATATTCCTTTAAGTGTGACTTGGAAGTCATCAGTTATCAAAAAAAAATTATTGAGGACTTCTAGTGGAAAGGTTTATGTGTAAAGATATTTGAGTTAAGCACAATCCATTTTTTTCTATGTGGGTTCATGGACAAATAATTTTGCAGCTCTGGGATTTAGCTTTCACGTCAATAAAATGAGGGCCTCCTGATTTACAAGATATCCTCAAACTCAATGAATGGCCCTGTTATTGTCCCATAGGTGGTGTTAGGCCCAGCTGTATGCCATCACTAACCTTCCTGATCTATTCCACATCGATACTTTCTGTTCCATTCAATCACAGTTCATCTGAATTCATTCCACACGAAGGGTTGAAGAACAATGATGGATTTTTACTTCATTTCATCTTTCAGATATCATTAAGAAAACAGAAATCTTAAACCAAAATAATTATCAATATATTGAGAAATTTCAGGCGACATAGCTGGACCAGGGAAAAGTAATATTTTGCAATTCATTATTCTGCTTCTTAAATTTGTCTCCCCACCCAATTTTCTGTATCTTGTATGATAAAGCTTTAGTTAGCTTGGTCTGTCATAATAAAATATCACAGACTACATGGATTAAATAACAGAATTTATTTTTTAACTAGAATTTATTTTTCTAACTAAAAGGAAGAGTAACTTTTTTTTCTAGAGGCTAGAGGTCAAAGATCGGGGTTCTGGACTCTTTGGTTTCTGGTAAGAAAATTTGGGTTTGGTTTCTGGTGAGAAATCACTTACTGTTTTGCAGATGGCCACCTTCTCACTGTGTTCTCATGTGACAGAGAAAGGGCAATCTCTCTACTGTCTCTTCTTTATTATTGTGATGATGATGATGATGATGTTATGTTAGTCACCATACAGTACATCATTAGTTTTTATTGTAGTGTTCCATGATTCGTTGTTTGCATATAATACCCAGTGCTCCATGCAATACATGCCGTCTTTAATACTCATCACCACGCTAACCCATCCCCTCACCCCCCTCCCCTCTAAAACCCTCAGTTTGTTTCCCAGAGTCCATAGTCTCTCATGGTTCATCTCCCCCTCTGATTCATCTCCCTTCATTTTTCCCTTCCTTCTCCTATAATGTCCTCCATGCTATTCCTTATGTTCCATAAAGAAGTGAAACCATATGATAATTGACTTTCTTTGCTTGACTTATTTCACTCAGCATAATCTCCTCTAGTCCCATCCATGCTGATTCAAAAGTTGGGTATTCATCCTTTCTGATGGCTGAGTGATATTCCATTGTATATATGGCCCATATCTTCTTTATCCATTCATCTGTTGAAGGGCATCTTGGCTTTATCCACAGTTTGGCTATTGTGAACATTGCTTCTTGTGGCACTTCTTTTCACTACATGTGTATCTTTGGGGTAAATACCCAGTAGTGCAATTGCTGGGTTATAGGGTAGCTCTATGTTTAACTTTTTGAGGAAACTCCACATTGTTTTCCAAACTGGCTATCCCAGCTTGCATTTCCACCCACAGTGTTAGAGGGTTCCCCTTTCTCTACAAACTCTCCAACATTTGTTGTTTCTTGCCTTGTCAAATTTTGCCATTGTAACTGGTGTAAGGTGGTATCTCAATGTGGTTTTGATTTGAATTTCCCTGATAGCTAATGAGGATGAACATTTTTTCATGTGTCTGTTAGCCATTCATATGTCTTCTTTGGAGAAGTGCCTGTTCCTGTCTTCTGCCCATTTTTTGACTTGATTATTTGGTTTTTGGGTGTTGAGTTTGAGAAGTTCTTTATACCAGCCCTTTATCTGTAGTGTCATTTGCAAACAACTTCTCTCATACCCTGGGACAAGTTTTTGTTTTGTTGACTGTTTTGTTGGTTTTTGTTTGTTTTTGCTTTTGTTTTGTTGACTTTTTTTGTTTTGTTGATGGTTTCCTTTACTGCACAGAAACTTTTTATCTTGATTAAGTCCAAAAGTTCATTTTTGCTTTTGTTTACTTTGCCTTTGGAGACATGTCTTAAAAGAAGTTGCTGTGACCAATGTCAAAGAGTTTACTGCCTCTGTTCTCCTCTATGATTTTGATGGATTCCTGTCTCACATTGAGGCATTTCATCCATTTAGAGTTTATCTTTGTGTATGGTGTAGGAGAATTTTTCTGTATATAGCTGTCCAATTTTCCCAGCACCATTTATTGAAGAGACTTTTCCATTGAATATTTTTTTCCTGCTTTGCCAAAGATTAATTGACTATAGAGTTGAGGCTCCATATCTGGGCTCTCAATTCTGTTCCACTGACCTGTGTGTCTGTTTTTGTGCCAATACCATGCTGTCTTGGTGATTACAGCTTTGTAATATAGCTTGAAATCAGGGGACATGATGTCCTCAGCTTTGTTTTTCTTTTCAACATTTCTTGGCAATTTGAGGTCTTTTCTGATTCCATACAAATTTTAGGATTGTTTGTTCCAGCACTTCTGGTGTTTCTTCTCATTGGATCAAGGACCCTTTTAACCTTTTTAACCTCATTTAACCTTACTACCTCCACAAGACCCTATCTTCAAATATAGTCATACTGGGGGTTGGGGCTTCAACAGACGAATGTTGCTGGAGAAAGGAACATTCAGTCTGTGACACTTAATATTAACATCTCTCCTGGCCAACCAGACTAGAAAGAGACTCTTCTCTCACTTTGTTGTTAATTAAGTTAGATTAAATTCTTCTTCAATATGTGTTTTAAATTCTGCTTCTTCTTCCCTCCTAAACACTTCTCATTTTTGTTGCATTTTTCCACACAGATACAGTGAGTAATTAAGGTCAAGGAGATGAGACAGAACAAGGAAAGACAGATAAAGAGGAGTCTCAGAAGGAAGAGAAAACCACACAAGTGATTATGTAGTGAAGTCCAAATAAATGTGTTTCAAGGAGAGGAGAGGGATCAAAAGTGTGCACATCCTGCTCTTGAGCCCAAGAACGTGCTGTGTGATCTACAACCTGAGAGGCACCAACCCCTGCACAGCCTTTTCTAGCTGCTGGCATTTTACTGGGTGCTATTACAGTGAGGGTAGAGAATTGACTATTGGATTTAGCAATATGGAAGTCACTGGTGAATCTGATAAACACTGCTTCCCTATAGTTGAGGAGAAAATCTCAATTGAAGCATGTTCAAGAGAAGACAAGAGATGCTAGAGAAAGTAAGTACAATGCTTTCAAGGAATTTCAATGTAAATGAATAAAAATTAGATGATACTGGAAGAAGAAAGGAAGCCAAGAAAATTATTTTTTTAAGACGGTAGAATTTGGCTTTGTATTTCTTTGTTTTATTTTCTGTTGATTTGAATTTTCCAAAACAAGGAGGAAAATTAATCATGTGTTAGGAAAAGAGACTGTGGAGAATTGCAGGAGAAGTGTCCTTGAGTAGGAAATAGGAAAAGGATCTAACACATAATTGGTTAGGAGCATGGACACTTAATATCCAATAGCAGAAGAACAGCAAATGTATGAGCACAGAAGAAAGTAAGCAACTAGATGCAGCCATAAAATCTTGAGAATATTCTCTTCCAATTGTTTCATTTTTCACACACACATAAAAGTGAGGATTTTCTACAGCAGAGAGTGAGAATTAAGAGGTGCCCTGGGAGATCTGAAGTGGATAAAGAAGTGGTAACACTCATCTGGAAGGGTGTAGGAGAATGAATGGATTGTGGAAGTGTAGGATTCTTGGACAGCTCTAAAGTTCCACTGGAATTCAAGAGTCATAAAATCACAATGAAAATAGAGTGATGATATGACCTGGATGAGGTTCTTACCTTGAAATCCACTCCCAAAGACAATCCTGTAACTAGAAAACACTTAAATATATATATATTTTTGTAATCCTATGTGTTGTGATCATATGTATTTGCATGTGAGATCAGATGCATTTAACTTTCTTCTTCTTTTTTTTTTTTTTCTGAGAGAGGGTACAAAGAATCCACCAGACTAACAAAGCAGCACATGCCACAAAAAAAGGTAAGAATCTCTGTATTCTTGGGAGTAGCCATAAAAGTAGAAGCCAGGGTCAGTTGGAGGGCAAGAACATTAAGGAAGACCCTATTGCTTGATCCTTTGGTGATAGAGGCATAGCATTCTGCTGAGAGGCAGTCTTACTCTGCACAAGAATCAACTGAAATTTATTGAATAAATGAATATACTCACTCCAAAATCTGGGCCACCCTTTTTCAAAGATAGATCCTTAAGTGCTTTTCAATTTCTTCTATAAATATTAGTCTATATAGATTTTTGAAAAATCTTTTTTGAGGCAAGTTTTTAAATATTATTTTACCTATCCATTCATATTTTATAATATGGATTATAAACTATATTATAGTTTATATAACAGATTATATATATATATATAACAGATGATAAACTATTGGGTGAGGGATGGGCTAAATGGGTGATGGGTATTAAGGGGGATGTTTATGATGAGCACTGGTTGTTATATGTAAGTGATGAATCACTAAGTAAATTCTATTCCTGAAACCAATATTACCCTATATGTTAACTAACTATAATTTAAAAAAAAAAACTCGAAACAAACAAAAAATATTTTTTCCTTTAGATTTTATTTATTTATTTATTTGTCAGAGAGAGGGGGCACACGCAAGCATGGGGAACAGCAGATGTCCTGCTAAGCAAGGAGCCCAAGAACCCTAGGATCCCAGGACCCTAGTATCATGATCTGAACCAAAGGTAGATACCTAACCAACTGAGCCACCCAGGCATCCCCATAAAATAACATTAAAAATACATTGCTGTTCCTAGGAAAAAGTTGCTGCGGTTGAGGTCGAAGAGTTTGCTGCCTGTGTTCTCCTCAAGGATTTTCATGGATTCCTTTCTCACATTGAGGTCTTTTATCCATTTTGAGTCTATTTTTGTGTGTGGTGTAAGGAAATGATCCAGTTTCATTTTTCTGCATGTGGCTGACCAGTTTCCCCAACACCATTTGTTGAAGAGACTGTCTTTTTCCCACTGGACATTCTTTCCTGTTTTGTCGAAGATTAGTTGACCATAGAGTTGAGGGTCCATTTTTGGGTTCTCTATTCTGTTCCACTGATCTATGTGTCTGTTTTTGTGCCAGTACCATACTGTCTTGATGATGAAAGCTTTGTAATAGAGCTTGAAATCTGGAATTGTGATGCCGCCAACTTTGCTTTTTTTTTTCAACATTCCTTTGGCTATTCGGGGTCTTTTCTGGTTCCATATAAATTTTAGGATTATTTGTTCCATTGCTTTGAAATAAATTGCTGGTATTTTGATGGGGATTGCATTAAATGTGTAGATTGCTCTAGGTAGCATAGACATTTTCACAATGGAATACTATGCAGCTATCAAAAGAAAATCTTGCCTTTTGCAATGACATGGATGGAAGTGGAGGGTATAATGCTGAGCGAAATAAGTCAATCAGAGAAAGACAATTATCATATGATTTCTCTGATATGAGGAACTTGTGAGTCAGGGTGGGGGGCTGTGGGGGGTAGGGAGGGGAAAAATAATGAAACAAGATGGGATGGGGAAGGAGACAAACCATAAGAGACTCCTAATCTCACAAAACAAACTGAGGGTTACTGGGGGGTGGGAGGGTAGGGATAGGGTGGATGGGTTATGGACATTGGGGAGGGTTTGTGCTTTGGTGAATGCTGTGAAAGATGTAAGCCTGATGATTCACAGACCTGTACCCCTGGGGCAAAGAATAAGAAAAAATAAAAAATAAAAAAATACATTGCTGTAAAGTTGAGTATAGTATTCTCATAAAAAATTTAAACTCTGACCCATATCTGTAATTTTACCTTTTTTATTCATAATGCTTACTTTTGCATATTCTTTATTTTTCTACTTCAGGCTTTCTATGGATTGCAATGCTTTAGTTGGTCTTTTTAGAATTGGTTGATGCAGCTCAGTTGATTTAACTTCTTATCAGACCTGGGTTAGAAAGAGTGCCAACTTCTCCTACTTGATATCTAGGTAACTTCAGGCAACTCACTTAAGTTTCTTGTGCTTCAACTTCTTATTTATAAAATAGCAATAATTGCCTACCTCAAAGAGGTGTTTTAAAGTCTCAAATTTATTCATAAATGGCTCGTAACTGTGGCTGGCATGTAGTAAGCTGTCAAGAAATACTATGCTTCTGTTCATTATTTTCTCTTTTTTCTAATACAGAACACACTAAATAATTTCCACTTTTCTTATTTTCTAATAAGCTATTTATGGTGATAAGTTGTATTTTCTGAGCTTTGCTTTGATTTTAACTCACAAGTGTTGATATGCGCCAGTACTATTTTTGTCATTCATTTTCAAAATTGTTTGCCATCTCAATTGTGTTTTTATCTTTATACACAAGAGTTTCATAGCATGTTGTTTTAATATGTTCCATTAGATAGGTTATTGGGGTCATGTGGCATTTTTTGGTGATTTATTTCTAAATTTACCATCATCTAGTGATCAAATATATAGCTTGCCTTATTTTTGTGTTTTAGAATTTTTTAGAGATCTTCTTGTAAATTGCCCATGGTTTTTATCCAACAGTCTTTATGAACGGTTCTTTGAAATTTGAATGTAATATACTTTATCTGTTTTTTTGGTTTAGATAGATAAATGATAGATATAGCTATAGAAAATATTATTTAAATCCACTTCATTGTTATTTATATTTATATTGTTGACTCATTTTGTCTATTTCTGAGAAAGATAGAAATAATTTACTGATTACAGATTATCCATTTCTTCTTTCTTAACAGCCTATATTGCTTTGTATTTTGAAGCTGTTATATTATTAGGTGAATGAAGGCATGTAACTGCACATATTCTTGGTAGAGGATGCTTCTTTTTATTCTGTAATATGGCTCTGTCTCATTAAAGGCTTTTTTGGTTTGACTTTGCGGCCAGAAATTATACTGTGTAAGTAATGGCCTATAAACATTTTTAATTCTTTTATTTTCATTTTTCTGTGTAATTTTGTTTTATGTAGGATTCTTATGGGATATATTATAATTTTTTTAAGACAAATCAAGAGTCTCTATGTTTAAAAGTATTGCTTAACCCATTAATATTTATTGTGATTTACTGATCTGTCTGGGATTATTCCTGCTTTATTTTTTTAGGTGTTTTATTTAGCCTGCTTTCTTATTCTTATATTTCTTTCCCATTCCTGCCATTGGTTGGATTGTTCAAGCTTTTTTCTCCATTTTTCTTTTATTTATCTAGGGTTTTGGAAGTTATATATCCATTTCTAGTCTCCTGTTAAATTTTTAAACAGTGTATTTAAACTTTAAAAAATGATTTCCAAGAGTTAATCCATATCATATTGTTCTCTTCAATGAGACAAATATAAATAAATAAATAATCGTGCTTTTACATATTTCCTCTCCCCAGCTCTTATATGTTTGGACTCACAAGGATAAGATTTTTTCTTTTTTAATTTCAGACCCCATTCTTTTGACTTTTGTCGTCTTTGAACTTTTACTTGGATAGAGCATTTAGTATTTGTACTTCAATTCTTCGAGAGATGGAATTTATAATCAAATATAGTACTACATACTGTGAGCACTTTATTATCATAACATAAAATAAAGCTATAGAAAAAATGTGCGTTTGTTGCAGAAATATTTACATAGATCAATGCAGGAAAATAGAGAGTTCAGAAAGAGATAGATGGCTATGTAAGCATTTAAGAATTTTAATCATTTAGGGAATATGAGTTATTTCATGAATGACCACATAATGAGTTACCTACTTGGAAAACATAAAGTTACATCCCATATGCTCATACAACATACCCGAAAGTGTATTTCAGATACATAGAAAGACAAATGTAAAAATTTTTAAGTATGACACATGTGCAAAAAAATTGAAAATATTTTAATAGTCACAAAATGGAAAAGGTTTTCCTAATCAATTACAAACCCGCAGATCCATGAAGGAAATATTTAATATAGATGGCCAATTTGTATATTTTTGTATTTTAAGAGATGTTATTGCCTGGATGCCTGGGTGGTGCAGTTGGTTAAGCATCTGCCTTCAGCTCAGTTCATAATCCTGGGGTTCTGGGATTGAGCCCCTCATTGGGCTCTTTGCTAGGTGCGGAGCCTGCTTCTCCCTCTCCCTCTGCCTGCTGTTCCTCCTGCTTATGCTATCTTTCTCTCCCTGTAAAATAAAATAAAAGATCTTATTTCAAAAAATAAAAAGCAAAACACAAATTGGGAAAAAAAAATCAACACATACCAGAGTCAAAATATTTATAATTAGAATATAGCAAAAAAAAAAACCACTAAAAAAACAAAAACAATGCAATGGAAAAATGAGAAAAGAATAAGAAAAAGCAACTCAGGGAAGAGATATAATTAGCTAATAAATACATGGAAATATTTCAACCTCACTAAGAATCAGGCTAATAAAACTTAAAAATAAGATTTTATGTTTCATCAGAAAAATGATAAAGACATTTTAAATGATATTAATATCTAGTTTTGGTACAGATAAGAAAAATGTACAAGTTCCAAAATTTTTAGTAAAGCTTTGCAGGGGACAATTTAATTTTTTTCCACCTCTAGGACTCTATTTTAGAGAAATGTAAGCATGTATAAGTAAAGAAGTCTATATAATGATATTTATGATAGTATTGATTGTTTATTTTAAAAAACTTGTTGAGGTATCTCAGTGTCCTTCGCTAAGGGATGATGAAAAAAATTATGATTCATTCATACCATAAAACACCTGAAAGTTATTTTTAAAGTATAAGTTAGAACTAAATACACTGATATGTAAATATTTTAAAGCATGTTAATAGCATAACGCAATTTGCATATATTTATAAATACATACATACTGTATATATGTGTGTACATTGTATATTTCTATTCATTTGGCATGGAAGAAATTACACAACAGAGAGAGAGACAGGAAGAGGAGAAGGAAGAAAAAAAGGAATCAAAAAAGGTAGAGATAGAGGGAGGGAAGGAGAGAAGGAGGAAATGCACTTACGTAGGAAATATTAGTTGAGCATATATTATATGCCACTCTTTGTTTCATGATGAAGACAGATAGGGCTTTTGTTCTCAAGAAGCTCTTTTCCCAGAAGCTGACAAAGAAATGGAAATAAGTGCATGAACAAAAAATAACTGTACAAGGAAGTTATTCAAATAGAAATTATTTACAAATTAAGAAGTGCTGTAAAGGGGCACCTGGGTGACTCAGCTGGTTAAACCTCTGGCTCTTGATTTGTGCTCAGGTCAGGATCTCAGTGTTGTGAGATGAAGCCTGGCATCAGGCTCCACATTCAGTGCAGAGTCTGCTTAAGATTCTCTCCTTCTCCCCCTACCCTTAACCCACCATTCTCGAGATCTCTCTTTCTCTCAAAAGAAGAAGCAGAAGAAGAAGAAATAGAAGTATTATAAAGACAGAGAAAAGAAAGAGAGAGACAAATACCATATGATCTGACTCAGATGTGATTCAAGAAACAAACAGGGGCACCTGAGTGACTCAGTGGGTTAAAGCCTCTGCCATTGGCTCAGGTCATGATCTCAGGGTCCTGGGATCGAGCCCGGCATCGGGCTCCCTGCTCAGCAAGGAGCCTGCTTCCTCCTCTCTCTCTGCCTGCCTTTCAGCCTACTTGCAATCTCTTTCTCTGTCAAATAAATAAAATCTTAAAAAAAAAAAGAAACAAACAAATGAACAAATAAAGAAGAAAAGAGACAAACACAAAAACAGACTCTTAAATACAGAGAACTAGTAGTTGTTGGGGGGCCATGACATAGATAAAGGGGATTAAGAGCCCACTTATCTAGATGAGTACTGAGTAATGTATAGAATTGTTGAATCACTATGTTGTACACCTGAAACTGATATGACACTATATGTTAACTATTCATGAATAAAAATATATAATATAATATAATATAAATATATAATAAATAGAAATATATTTATTCATATTTATATATTTAAATATATTAAATACATTTATTTAATGTAATATAAATATATTTAAATATAAGAAATAAATAAAAATAAATAATTATATAAATATAAAAGAAGTGTTGTAAAGAAAATAATAGAGAGAATACTATAGAGTAGGAAAGAAAAGCCATGGCAAATAACAGATTCCCCATGGTTAGTGACAGCCACGTGGAGAAAGGCCCATTTGAGTGAAAATCTGGAGGAGAAGAAGCAAACCAGAAAAGGCAAAAGGGAATTTCAAGCCCAGAAAATGCCAAGGCCCTAGGTGAAATGAGTTTAGAATCCCAAATTAAGGAAGACAAGTACCACCACTGGCCTGTCGTTGGCACAGACAGACAAGTGAGACCTGACACAGAGGAGACAGAAAAGGGCCAGACTGCAGGGGGCCCACGGGCCACAACGAGGAGCTCAGGATGCAGTTTTTAAAAACATGGGTGTTGACCACTGCAGATAAAATTCTGAAAAGTTTGCAAGAAAGTTGAATGTTTTGGTTTTTTGAACAAAAAAGAAATTAATTTCAAATATTCTCCCAAATTTTGATCAGACTCAATGGAGAAGGGAGAGAAGAGAGAGTGATTACATCAGTTTCCCCTTTCCTCTGTCAGCTAAAGCTGGGTAATATTTGCACACTCTAACCTTAAAATGAAGACTTGGGGAAAATTAAATGATATTTTAATGGAGTTGAAAGAACTTCATAACTGTAAACTTAACTGGATAAAATCCTTGATATTCTATGGGTTTTCCAATTTTATTTGGCTCTTGAAAGAGAACTCATCCATTCCTTTGCATATATATATATATATATATATATATATATATATATATATAAAAGAATACATTATACACATCACATACTTAGACATATATATGTATAAGTATATTAATAATATATATTTATTTGTACTTCGTTCTAAAGAATTGTATTCATCGTATAGCAAACTGGAATAGGAAGCCTATGTTTGCTCATAAAACCTATAGCAGCCATTAAAAGTCATCAGTGTTTCTCTAAAAAGACTGAACATTCATTCACAGTCCACTAAACCTCTTTCTGGATAAGGAAGTTAAAGAAGTCAAATTGATCTATTCCTAAGACCTTTACCACAAATGTTTTGTTGTTGTTGTTGTTGTTTTTGCTTTGTTTTGATTTGTTTTTTGTCTGAACAAAACAGAAGAAAAAACATTTCTCCACTCCCATTTTCCAGTCTTGGATAATGCTCAGCCAAAAGCACGTGACAGCTCTGTTGTCTTCCTCAACCATTGACAAATGATTTGAAAAAGTACTATTGTAATCTGTGAAATCACCAGACAATGGACAAATAATGCCCTTCCATGCAACACCTCTTGAAATTTCTAATCAAAATTCTATATCTGGAGCGGCTTGGTTTGACAGAGAACCCCACCATGAAATGCCAATGTTTATTCATTCAGTGCCCTCCTGCCTTTAGAAGAAGATTCTGGCTTTGTCTTCATGCAGTGAAGAGTGTGCTCTTACATTTTCAGACAGCATTTGACAAAGTTCCACATCAGAGATCAAGGTCTTGGTAGAGAGATTGGGGTCTACAAAAGGAGGAAAACGGAATGGACATAAACGTACATAAAATGGATTGAATGTTGGCTAAAGGGCAGTTGAGGGTATGGTCATAAATAAAAACTTTTCATGGTGGCAAAAGGTAACTGGAGAGAGATTATTGCATCAGTATGAGGAGTCCACTTATTTATTAACCGTTAAGGTGACTTCGGCAATCAAATTGAAAGGAAAATATCTGGTTGTCTAAACATTATATTGGAAAAATGGATAATAATATTGAAATTCTATTTCTTGGAGGAGAAAACAACACTGAATTGTGTTATACAACATATATCGTATAAACAGATACAAATTAATAAGGTTTCAGCTGCAACATTAATCCATGTCTTTTGTGTATCCTACCTCCTCACTATTATAAAGATGGGCTAGTTAGGCAAACTGAAGGAGAAGGAAAAGAAGAAATTCAAGAGTCCATGAAATAGAAACGGAAAGAAGCCTCTTCCTTCAAGACAACCAGGAAATTATGGACTCAGCACTAAGCAGTCATTGTTTGTGGGCCCATTTCCCCTCTGACACATCATCCACAATTTGATTGCCATATAAAATACAAGACTCTTGGTTAAATTTAAATTTCGGATAAACAACCAATAGTAGAGGTATGGCCCACGCAATACTTACAGCATATAGTTATACTGAAGTTTATTTGTTTGTCTGGAATTCAACTTAATGAGTATATCCTGCTTTGTTTTATTCTTGTTGTTGTCTAAATCTTACGACCCATCCCTGCGACAAACTGCCAACAGTGCTAGGTTTTTCTCAGCCCTCCAGGGAAAGAATGGGACACTGGGACACTGTTTGGAAAGAAAGCCTTGTCTGTGGTGGGAATGGAGTAAAAAAGAAACAATTATCATTATCAAAGGGCATTTTTGTGTGAATGTCCTTTGAATTGTATCTTCTTCAAAGAAGTGTACCTCCTGCTTTACTTTTCCTGCCCGCTTCATTATGAGTAAGATAATTTGCATGAAGTAACGTTTTGCCACAGCTAACACTACTACTCTATTTTGTTTTGAGGGTATTTTTTGTGTTTTGCCTTCTTCTAATAGAAAAAAAAATATTTGAGATTACCTTAACATATCAAGGCAACTTTAGTCAACAGGAACCTAAATCAAGTTCCTCAAAGCTTCTATCAATGCAAAGTAACAATAAAAATTTTTACAAAGCCACGTGATATTGTCAGGAGAGACATGAAAGTTAGCTTCCATCTCTCCCAGTAGGTAGCACTGTATCTTTAGATAAGGGTGTGACTTGTTTTGGCCTCAGATTACTCACATATGAAAAAAACAAAGTCGAAATAAATAATTAACTTATATTAAAATGGTTTTTTTTTAAGTCTTAAGACTTTAAAATTTTAAAAAATGAGAAATAAAATACATTTGACCCTTGAGCAATATGGGGGTTGGGGCAGTGACCCCTCCTTGAAGTCAAAAACCTACATATAACTTATGCCTCCCCTGTAAAGTTAACTACTAAATAGACTCCTGTTGACCAAAAACCAAAAGATATCATAAAAATTTGATTAACATATATTTTGTATGTTATATGTGTTCTTCTTACAATGCTTACAATTCTTATACTGTCTTCTTACAATAAAGTAATCTAGAGAAAAATGTTATCAAGAAAATCATAAGGGAAAGAATACATTTATAGTATTGTATGGTATTCATTAAAATAAATCCACACGTATGTGGGCCCGTGCAGTTCTCACCTGTATTGGTCAAGGGTCAGCTATACTTACACTGTAGACTAAAACTTTAAAAAATGTAATTACATTATATTGGACCCTTCATTCTTTCATTTATAGTTACAGGACCTATGCAACTTGAACTATCTGTCTGGCATAGCCCAACTTCAAAATTCAGTTCCAGGACTTGCATTTCCAACAGTACAACTGACTGATTACTATGAAAAGTCCCCTTCTATGAAAATCTAATTAAAATGTATAAAATATAACATAAAGCCTTTTATGTTCATGACGGAACTCACAAGACAGTAAGAGTTATCTCCCAGGGTAGATATTGAGGATCATTGAAAATAAGAAATGGAAGTGAAATCAAGGACTTTGCTCTATTGGTTGTGAGTATGGATAGAGAGGCAGTCTGGTTATTGCTTATCTTGGTAACCAAGGATTTTGGATTTAATAGACATTAAGACACAAGATAAAAAAGACTGGATCTATGTGAGTTGAAAATTTGGAATTGAGATACCTATAGAAAGCCAAGATCTTCAAACGGATACATCCTCAATGAAAGTATAGGTTTTTTAAAATAAGTACTTACTGGTAGAGAGAGATAAAAATGAAATTTATCTATCATGACCATGACACTTGGTACAAAATGAATTCTCCCTTAAGAATTATATATACACATACATATACTATACACATACACATACACACACACACACACGCACAGTGTGTGTGTGTGTGTGTGTGTGTGTGTGTGTGTGTGTGTGTATTCCCCCAGAAAGCAAAATCAGGGTTTAATCAAGGAACTTTCTATACCCTCAAAGAGGGCCTTTCATAATGACTGTCAGAGGGATTTCATAATTGCTATGAGCCAGCAACTACTGCATCTCTTGTTTTTCTCCTTTCCAAATGAGAGCAATTAACTATGGTTATTTTATTTCTGCTCTACAATTTTATATTGGTTTGATAGGGGAGCAAAAGGGTAGGAAATTAGTCTTTCTGGTTCATAGGCCATCAGACCATGAAAAATGTCATCCAGACTTGATGAAAAGAACTGCACATTACCCCAAGATTCCAGCTGCATGTAGGATTTTGTCTCTTGGGGAGGGAGCATTTGAAAGGAAGAGTTTGATGGATATCATAAAAAAGTAAACTCTGGCAGGAGTAGTCTACATGTCCACTAAATAATTCTCATTTTTTTCCTGGTCACATTTTGATGTCATCTCCTAGTCCACTTGTATTCAAGTGTGGCCCTATCATAACTTTGGCCAATGGAATCTGATAGAAACGCATGTGTATCTCCAGCATCTAACACCAAGCCTTCAAGATAGTGGGTGCTCAGTAAAAAAGAGTGAACATCCTCCTTTTCTCTCTCACATTTATTTTCAATTCAGTTATTCAATACATACTGACTGAATGCCACCAGGGACGCTCTCACTTAGGGCTTGACCTAAGACCTCTCTTCAGTAATATCTTATGAGCCACAGTATTTCACACACTCTCACTACTATCAGAATTTTACTTCCCTTTTCCCCGTGTTTTCCAAATTTTCTAAATTGACATCAACTAAACTGTTAAACCATTATGAGGGCATTCTCGGTGGTTTCTTTTTGGTTGTAATGCCCTAACCTAAAAGACACACGTGAGAGGAGATCACTCAGGTTTTAGGTTAGTGGGGATTTGTCCTTTTTGATACGATTTTCCTATAGGGGTTGCCCTATTGCCAGAATCTGACAATTAACCATTGAGAAAAAGTTTTATGCAAATAGATCACTGTACGTGGTAGTTTCTGGGCCTGCACTAATAGATCCTTGATATGTTGATAAAAGCCCAACTGCAATGAGTTGTATCTAAAATGCCTCTTTGGAAAGCAAGAGGTTGCATGAGTAACTGTTAGGCCAAATTTAAATTTTCTGTTATCTGAGATATCTTCAGAATAACAGTACTGTTTATCTTTCCTTTGTGCCATCCAAATTTATCTGTGAACAATCTAAAAAGAATTCAAAAATGGTAAATATATGCATTCTTTGAAACTAAACAAACACTTTTCAGACATGACCAGTTGCTTAAACACACTATCGATCATTATAATGAAGACCCCCGTTTGTTACTAACACACAAAGCATAATCGTTTGGCTTATGAATTTGGCTGTGAAAGAGCCCTTCCTCCTCTCATTTTTTATGGTCTTTGAATGTAATTCTCCTACACTTTTATGTATGTAGACTAATTAAGAGAATAATATTACATTTGATTTTCCTATTTTTATCAAAAGTGATTATCTTTAACAAATTCTTTAAATTGTTCTGCTTTTATATCAGTGATTAATGTATTGTGCCTGGTTCTTCTTGCCCGTTAATTGTTTTATACAAGTGGATGCTAATATAAGCAATAAGGTTTTATTAATGTCCCAATCAAATATATTGAAGCATATATGTGTTAAATACACGAGTGCTAAATAGGTGATCTTTCTTAAAAGAACATTAGGTTTTGAACATTGATCCATATTTATTAATTAATGTCTCTTTCAAAGCTTTCCTGCAAGATGATTAAAAATTGTTTATACTTTATTATACAGCACAGTATATCTATTAACATATAGATTTATTCAGAAAGTATAAGGGAAACTATAACCCTTGAAGATACAAATTTGAATACAGACAGATTTAGAATACAATCCATATTTTTAGTTCAAAATAACTCATCTTTGAATAAGCACTTTAAAATAAAGTTTTTCTCTGATAAGTTATAAAAATAAATTACTTGGAGTTAAATAAAATATAGTCTTTTCAAACCTGAAAAAAAGAGAGAAAAAATGTATGTTAATTGTGATACTTTGATGCTATCAAGTATAGTTTGCTTTACCAAGAAATACTCCAAAAATTTAATTTGAAAAAAAAAAGGGGATCACATCAAATAATATTTACCTCTTTCTTCCCTCAACTTTCTAACATCTGTTAACTTGAAATCTTTATCATGTTTGCCTGTTTAACCTTCAAATTAAGTTGACACCCATGAGTGAATAAAATCTGGTCTTAGTCTCTGAAAATTTATTTAGTTGAGTTTTAGCCATTTTTCTTTAAATGTGATTTTTTTTTTTAAGAGAGAGAGAGAGACCAGAAGAACGCATGTGTGGGGCATGGGCAGATGGAGAGAGAGAGAGAGAGAGAGAGAATCTTAAACCAATTCCATGTTCTGTGAGGAGCTTGATCTCACAACCCTGAAATCATGACCTGAGCTAAAACTAAGAGTCAGACATTTAACGGAGCCACCCAGATGCCCCTAAATGTGGTATTTTAATTTCAAAAATAGGATACATAGATGACAACCCGATCACAATAATTTGCAACAATCATAAGGTACAAATGGTTCATTGCCATGATAAGCAAAGACTAAAAATCAATAGGAAAAAGACAAACCATCTGTGGTAGTTTTAAAATGCTAGGTTTAAATTCTTTGTTTAAAAGTCTTTGACACTTCTGTCAGTGAGAGAGCAGGTCTATGTACCTTCCCCTAGAGTCTGCGTAGGCTTTTGACCGTTTCAGCAACCAGAATATGCCAGAGTAATGCTGTGTCACCTCTAAGGCTGCATCATAAGACACAATACAGCTTCACCAAAACACTCACTCTTGGTAACTGCCCACCTCCCCTGAGGACCCTCTGCTCTGAAGAAGCCACAATGCTTGGAGAGATGATAGGCAGGTGTTCCAGTCAGCAGTCTCCATTGTTGAGTCAACCCAACCCAGGTGCCAGAAATATGAGTGAATGATTTTCTGAATGCATTAGTATTAATTGTGTGTATTAATACAGGTGTGTTTTAGTTTCCCATGCTGCTGCAATAAATTACCACAAATTTGAAACAACACAAATTTATTACTTTGCTCTCTGGAGGTCAGAAGTCCAAAATGGGTTTCACCGTGCCCAGTCAGTGTCAGCAAAATGGTGCTCCTTCTGGAAGCTTTAAGGTAGAATCTGTTCCCTTACCTTTTCCAACTTCTGGAGATTGCCTGCATTTCTTGGCTTCTAACTTCTTCCTCCATCTTCAAAGTCAACAATGACTGCTGGAGTTTTTCTTACATTACTCTCACGTTTACTCTCCTACCTCCCTTTTCACTTACAAAAACCTGGATGATTACTTCAGGCCCAACAGGATCATCCAGGATAATCTCCCTACCTCAAACTCCTTAACATAATCACATCTGCAAAGTCCATTTTACACAGAAGATAACAATTTCACAGGTTCTCGAAATTGGAAGGGGAGCAACTTTGGAATCCATTATTCTGCCTACCACAGGGTGATAGAGCCAGGACCAGCTTCATAATTTGGAGAGTTCATTGTGAAATGAAATGCAGGACTCCACATTTAAAAGTTATTAAAACTTTCAAGGGCACCTGGGTGGCTCAGTCAGTAAAGCTTCTGCCGTCTTCTCAGGTCATGATCTCAGGGTCCTGGGACAGAGCCCCACATAGGGGCTCTGTTCAGCAGCGAGTCTGCTTCTCCCTCTCCCTCTCTCTCTGTGCTCCTCCCACCCCTCTCTTAAATAAACAAATAAATAAACAAACAAACAAACAAAATCTTTAAAAATTAAAAAATTAATAAAAAAGTATTAAGACTTTCGAGATGGCCACAGCAGAGCATTAAGGCAAGCCTGGTGCTCTTCTAAGTGCAGAGCCCCATGAGACTGTGTGGGCTGCACATCCACCTGTGAAACCGGTCCTGGAAACAGCCCACAGGCATCCCTTCACTCCCAGGATTTTAGTCTCCCCAGCTGAGGTCCCAGACATTACGGAGCAAAGACATCTCATGATGCCTTTTGAAACTGTTGATCCCCCAGAATCCAATAACACAATAACATGATTTTTTAAGTGCTGCATTTTAGGACACAACAATGGTAAATAAAGCACCATCCAGTAGAAATAAGATCAGTGACAAAGCATACACCTTTCAAAAATAAGATTGCAAATAAGCCAACATGTATGGGAAAAATCCTACCAACTTTATTATTAGACAAAAATGCAAATTAAATGATAATGAAGCATGTCTGCCCCTTTCATATTGCCGAGGGATTGAAACATGCCATGTTACTGAGAGAGTGAAGAAATCTTGGTGTGTTTATAAGTTTGTCCAAACGTTTTAGAAGAGCAAATTGTTAACATCCAATGACATTTTAAGCAAGTATGTCCTTTGACCCAATAATTCTACTTCTGCAAGTACTCTCAAACATCTGCTCAAAGTTACTAGTACAAAGATTTTCACTGGAGCATCATTTGAAACTGGAAAAAAAATATATATATAAAGTATGTGTATAATAATATATATGTATAATATATATATATACATGTATAATAATGAGGAAAAGGTTGCATAAATTGTGATGTGGTGTTACTATGAAATAGGATTCAGCCAATAAAGACCAGAGTTATCTCAGTAAGAATTGATATGGAAGTATATCACATAGTGTTAAATTTAAAAAATAAAATCTGCACAATTGTTTCCATTTAATCTCGCTTTGGTAAAAATGTGTGTATTTATATATGTATCGAAAAACTAAAAGTGTCAGTGTCATTTCCTGATTCTTCCCCCAATGCATCCTATGTTGTCTTTACTTATGCACCAGCCTTACCTAAGAACTTTTTTTTTTTTTCTGTTTTTATACATGCTTCTCTACTTTCTCTAGCTGGAAAGTTTTCCTTCACTCTACTGAGCCTGATTCACAGATTCTCACTAGAGTCACCACAGGAATTTCGTTGTTGCTATTTGTTTTGTTTCATCTTGTTTTCATACAAATGTTCAAGCCCCGTCCAAGGGACCTACTTACTAAGAATATCCAGGACATAGATAAGATAAAACTGTAATTTTAAAAACATATGCAAGTGATTTAAATGGGACTAAAAGCTGATGACCTAAGGAAACAAAGTGATTTCTCCTGACAATCATGACCTTTCTGCATATATACCTAAGAGTCATGTTTATGTATTTGTATTCATCATAATCTTGTGCTCATATAATCAACTACAAGTTTCAATTCATATAATTATGCCCTGAAATATAATTACTCCCTTATTATATCTATAAACTCCACCCCCTTCCATTGTCACTGCCTTCATTCAGCATTCAGACTGTAGCAGTAGCCTCTGGTCCTGATTGCCTTCTCTCCAGATATTACCAACCAGTCAGAGGGATCTTTAAGAAAAAATGACTATCTCCTGTTAACTTCTCTGATTAAAACATTTTAGTAGCTTTCTATAGAGTAAATGTCCAGAGTAAAGACCAATTCCTTCAGAACCTTCGGAAGACATGTCTCATCTAAATCCACATTCTCATCCTTTGTTTACCTAATCCATTCTCCAGGTCCCAACTTAAATGTTACATCATTCCCTTTATATTGCCCCACACATGCACGCACGTGTGCCCCTAAATTAGGCCTTCTTTTTATTTGTTATCAGGATCTTTGTTCATTCTTTTTGTAGCTGACATCTATCTTTAATTACTTAGTTTCCCAGATATACTGTAGACTCCAAGAGCAGGGGCATACCTGCCTTCAGTGTAATTGGTGAGAATTCAACATTTAATGAATAAATAAATGAATAAATTTTTAAAAATGGATTGGGGACATTTGTTTCTGGTGCCCAGATGTTGTATTTTGTTTAAATACATTTTTAAAAATTACAGAATGCCAAGATAAATATTTTGATTTTATCTTAATAAAAAAGAAACCTTCCTATAGATAGATACACATATAGATATAGAAGCTTTAGATGAAAATGCTCATTGTAAAACGCATATTTGTAAAACACATTTTTATACATAAAAAACACAATCAAACATTTATGGATAGTGTATTAGTTATGGAGTAGGCAGGACACAGATGGCACATCTCTAAAAAGTATTCAATAAAGGGAACTTTGTCAACATATGGGTGGGTGTAGGGTAACCTCAATGCATGATAGCAGCACTAGTTAACACCAGGCTCAACACCATCACTTTCTGGCCTCCAATCTCCCATTGCACTTTCATTGGTGGAATCCAACTGATAGCCAAAGGGCAAGGAGTTTAGGTGTCCAGGCTAATTTCCTTGGACACAGAAGATGGTAAAAAAGGGGGACAATGTGTTTCTGCACCAAACCAAGACCATACAGCTCAGCGAAAGAAAGAGGTATGGCTATGTGCATAACCCAGACTTTTTGTCAATTCCAGGCCTTTATCAGAACTATCAGCAACCATTACAACGTTAAAGGAGAGCAATACATTTTTCTCTTTCCAAAAATGCAACAACAATAAAAAAAGTACTGGGCGCCTGGGTGGCTCGGTGGGTTAAAGCCTATGCTTTCGGCTCAGGTCATGATCTCAGCATCCTGGGATCGAGGCCCGCATCAGGCTCCCTGCTCAGCGGGGAGCCTGCTTCCCCCTCTCTCTCTCTCTGCCTGCCTCTCTGCCTACTTGTAATCTCTCTCCCTCTGTGAAATAAATAAATAAAATCTTTAAAAAAAAAAAAAGTACTGACTATAATAACTCTCAAGGGTGGTAACTTATCTCTGTTTGGCCCAGAGCAAAAATGGAAACTGATGAGGGTAACTCTAAGTACAGATTTTCATGGGATGGTTTCAATAAAAACCTTTTCCATCTCAACTAATAGAAAGAACCACCTTTAACTCTCAAGAGTGTTCTAGTTTGAATATCAGATTATGTGGTTACACTATCAAAATACATAAAACAGAAGTCTTAGCAATAAGAATGGGAATACCCAGGGACAAAATTAAAGTAGAAGTCCTTACCATATCTTGCTTAACCTTTGACTAACTCATTGTGAACTACCTAACTTAAAACATGGAATGTTTAAATATATTGTACATTAAAAAGAGGAATTCTAGTTTTAAGTGAATTTCACTCTCTTGCTGGTAAAGATCAAAAATAAATCTTACAATAAGCACCTAAGAAACTAAATATAGTTCAAAACAAGAAAAGAATTCTGAATGCATTTTCTTACTCACAGTGCCATAAACTATAAATGAATTATAAAACTTAAAATAACAGCAATAATAATATTCTCANCTAAATATAGTTCAAAACAAGAAAAGAATTCTGAATGCATTTTCTTACTCACAGTGCCATAAGCTATAAATGAATTATAAAACTTAAAATAACAGCAATAATAATATTCTCAAAAAAATTTAAATCAAATTATATTTCTCTTAAATAATATCATTGTACAGTCAAAGAAGAAATGAAAATTGCAGTTAACCCACTGATTTGGAAAATTTTAAAAATGAAAACTGTACAACCAGGCCCATGGAATTCAGTCAAAATGATGTTCAGTGGTAAATTCATGGCTGTAATGTTTTAATTTCTAAAAATAAAAATAAAAAATTATATATATGTACAGCTCTAGAAAGTAGAAAGATGACATTAGCTCAAGGAATGTAAAGAAAAATAATAATTAAAGAGAAAATCAGGGAATTAGCAAAAAAAAATTTCATTATTCAACACATCCAATTCTTAATTGTAATGAAATAGATTTGCTGTTCAAAATTCACCGATACCAAAGAGGAAGAAGGAAAGAAGAAAGAAAGAAAAGAAAGGGAAGAAAAAAAGGAAGAAAGGAAGAAAAAAAAGAAAAGAAAAGAAAAAAGAAAAGAGAAGACAAGAGAAGAAAGAGGGAAGGAGGGAAGAAGGAAGGAAGGAAGGAAGGAAGGAAGGAAGGAGGGAAGGAAGGAGGGAGGGAGGAAGGAAGAAAGGTTACTTTAAAATTGTAAAAATTTTAGTATTAAAATTTATTAAAATATGGGATATAAAAACATTATTTAGAGTTACGAGGGGACTTTTTGTGGTTGTTTTACCTTTTTGCTTTACATTTTTACTTTCACCAAAATAATCTTATTTTCTAGTGGGTTCTTTCTAATTTTCCTGAAATACATCTTACTGTTGCTCTCCCATGTGTAAGGTGAGCTTACATTAGTGCATTAGGAATTCTTCCATTCCAAAGCATTAAAATTTTGCAAAAACAGGAAAACTAAGCTATCTTTACTTCCAAGCAGAGATAAGTAGTGTAAATAAAATAAGAGCAACTAACTTTACATAGCACTAAGAGAATTCACCAGAGCCGAAAAGTATTTATGTGCAATTATCATTTAATATTAAAAATAAATTAACAAATCATAAAAACTTTCAAAAAGAAGCATTGGTTTCAATGAATACCAAAAAGAACAATTTTTTTTATTATTATTTTTTTTGTAAGCTCTGGGCCCAATGTAGGGCTTGAACTCAGGACCCTGAGATCAACTGGCATGCCTCACTGACTAACTAGCCAGCTCCCCAATTAAGGAGCTTAATAAAATGCAATACCCATTCTTGATGAACAATATAAACAAAACCTTCTAGGTAAACTAGAAAGAGTTCTAACCTATATGATAAATCATTTAATATATTAAGAAATATTATTGGTAAAGAGGAGATAACATTATTTGCAGATGGTATGATTCTCTTTAGATGCACTTGAGATAATTTAGAAAATAATTAGCCTGAAAACAGAATGCAGGAAGGTGGCCAGTTACATCAATAATGCAATCACTCCCTGTGTCTCTTTAAAAGTTAAAGCTATGGATTTAGTGTTCAGTTTCATTGTTCAAGCCAAACATGCTCCTAGCACAAAGTCAAGTCAAATATTCCAGCCACGCTTTTTATCAGTTTGAAGTTTGTTCTCATCTACTGTACATACATCAAAATGGAGCTTTGTCTTTCATACTCTTTGCATTTGTTTTGTGCAAAAATGTCTCTCAAATTACTAATAAAATGATAAACACCAGTGTGTATCTGATTCTGCAGGAATTGTATATGTTTTACTAATATGATTCAAATACTACCCCATTCTCTAAAGTTAGATAGAACTGACACAAGCCCCCACCAATTCTGGGAGAAGTTCAGTGCTTTCCTAAAGACATGTACACACACCCAGTTAATTTTCCTGGTCACTTCTGCCTCCCTCTTTGTTTCTTGTTCTTTCCTATCACTACTTCACAAAGGCATACTTGGCTCTCCCCACTCCCAAGTTTCTGCTCATTTCTGATGTTGGAGGATTTAGAAACTTTCCTACAGTCTCTTTCTTTCCTCGTGGAACTTTCTACAACCGAAATGTTTAGCTCCCTGTTTCTCTGAACAAATAAGAAAAATCCCTTTCTTGAGGAGAATTCCGCTGTCTCTTACTGAGTTTACCTCATTGTAATGTATAATTATATATGCATATTATCAACACCATCAGCTTGAAAGACAATTTTGCACAGAGGTTAAAAATCTGTCAAACTGCTTTGGGCCGAATCCAGAATTCACCACCCCTTACCAGCAGAGCAACCACAGGGAGCAAATCAGACTTTTTAAAGCTTCAATTTCCTCATCCATGAGAGGCCATAGAAGGACCAGCTTCAGAGGGTATTGTGAAGGCTACATGAGGTAATCATTAGAAAACAGTTACTGTAGTGCACTTAGCCCCAAGTTAATATTTTTATTAATATTAATTTTATAGTTTGCTGCTTGAGCTTCCTTTTTATTTAATGGAAACGTTGTTTTTCTAATAAC
This sequence comes from Ailurus styani, assembly GCA_002007465.1. NCBI lineage: Eukaryota > Metazoa > Chordata > Mammalia > Carnivora > Ailuridae > Ailurus > Ailurus styani. The sequence goes on along the minus strand of LNAC01000104.1, from coordinate 3,874,975 downwards.
TATAATGTTGAAGAGCAACAAGTACATAAGTGCCTTTTGAAGTTGATATTTTTTCTCTTATACTATCAAAAGCCAGTTGCAAATAAAGGCATGAAATACCCCATTCACAACAGCAACAGAAATATTAAGGGTAATTCTAGCAACAAAAGTGAAGGGGTGGGGCTTCTGGGTGGCTCAGTTGGTTAAACACTCAACTCTTGGTTTAGATTTAGGCCATAACCTCAGGGTCCTGCGATAGAGCCCTGCCTCCAGCTCCCTGCTCAGTGGGGAGTCTGCTTGGATTCTCTCTCTCCCTCTCCCTCTGTTCTTCCCTTCCCCCCTCACTCTCTCTCTCAAATAAATAAACAAACCTTTAAAAAATAAAAAGTTAAGGGTTTATGAAGGGAATTCTAAGTTAAGAACCAACCTGGCATATTTCTCAGTAAGAAGAGAGCATTGACTGGATGATTCATCATCCAGGTTTTTAAAATGGTTCTAATAAAAAGCCAATAGGTTTCTTTTTTCTTTTTTAACTTCAGAAAATTATTCTAAATTTCATCTAGAAGAATCAACAGGCCAGTATAGCTAAAAATTCTTAACAATATTGTATCCCTATTGAGAACAATTTACTGACCATTAGGAAGTTATTAGTTTTTCTGTACCTCTACTAAGAAATGACAACACTTAGAGGTAAGAGCATACCATCCATCCCTTTCCAGGTGAGCCTAGAAGTGTGTTGTTGCAAACTTGCCGTTTGTTTATTTTAAGACAACTATGAAAGAAAACAGGATATGAGACTTCTAGCAGAGTGCCCAAGACAGTGTTTCTACTTATTTCCTTCACTAAGAGATGTTTCTCCCCTTTTCTAATCCCTTAAAAAATGTTAAGAACATGTAAAAAAAATTTTAAATATGTGAAATAAGATTGCTTAGCCTCAGCGTCATTGTATGACTGAACATTTCTGGGCTGAAGAAATTATATTATATATCTGTATTATATTCAAATTTCAGCCCTTTTATTTTATTTTGACATCAAAGGCATTTGTGTTCTCTAAAGCAAAAATTTAAAATGATAGAACTACCTTTGCTGTTTTCTTCTGCTAGACAGAGACTTCACTCTTGAGGGCNTTTTATTTTGACATCAAAGGCATTTGTGTTCTCTAAAGCAAAAATTTAAAATGATAGAACTAGCTTTTGCTGTTTTCTTCTGCTAGACAGAGACTTCACTCTTGAGGGTACACATGTTTTTCTTCCTTCCAAGAATGCCATTTTATTTCCGAATAAACAAGAAGTGAATACTTTCTGAGTGGAGGAAGACATGGCCTCAGAGCATTCTACTACTTACCAGGTTGTTTATTTTCTAAGCAAAAAATCTATTTATTATGTTTTGAGGATCTACTCAACTTATGGTCTAAGTTTGAGGGGGAGAGAGAGAGATCGGTTAAGGGAGAAGATGGAAAACTTGCCTGAGGGGAAATGAGTGACAACACGAAGAAAAATGTCTCAGGTCATCGGTTCTAGTTAACCACTTTTTTCTACTATATAGAAATCATAAAGGAAATACATAAATTACCAAAAATATGTGAATAAACTCTGTATTCAGGAAGCTTGTTCTGTTCAGATATAGAGTGCCACAAAGAATAACGACCCATATGNATAGAAATCATAAAGGAAATACATAAATTACCAAAAATATGTGAATAAACTCTGTATTCAGGGAGCTTGTTCTGTTCAGATATAGAGTGCCACAAAGAATAACGACCCATGTAATAAATGGAATTAGTGAATAAATGGAATTAAAAAAGAAAAGTTCACCTTGATTAGTTATCTTCCTCATTTCTTGTCCTTTTTATTGTTTCTGAATCTTGGACTATTTTAACTAAGTAAGCTTCCTTTAAAAACCCCTCTGTTAGATTCTCTGCCACAAGTTAAGGTTACCTAGGAAGGCCTTCTTTTCAGCCTACTATCTTCGAAAGGAAAGATTTCCTGAAATTCTCCTCTTTCCTGTTCTCTTCAGGAAACACAATCATTTCTATTGCCGCAATTATCACATTTATGGAAATGACTCTCCAGTTTAATTCCTGGTCCTAGTTCCCTGGTTGTAATAACAAAATGAACATTTCTACATTTTATTTTTACATCTCAGCCGTGTTTTCACTTTCTTAACTCAAAAAATGAGGTTCATATTTTTCTCCTCTTTTCCCCTCAATTTTATAACTAGTTCCCACATCTCAATGACTTTTGCATTACCCAAACTCCTTCCCAATCTTGTAGACACCACTCTGGCTCACACCTTTTCTATTCCCTACCTTGACTGCTAGAATCACCGCTCACATCTTATCCTTTCCCACTCATGCTTATCCATCCTACACACTGGGGTGAGACTAGTCCAGCCAAAGCACTACTGAGATTCTCTCTGCCAACAGAAATCCTAATCTTTACTTTATGGTCCCATTTGAAATGGTACTTTCTCCATGGCATTTTTCTTGATATACACACTGTTTGTAAACTCTCTCTCCTTTTATACCCCATCACATTTTGGGTACATGTGTTTTTATGTCAATCGTCTTACCCTTATGGCTATTTTTGTGGAAAAGCACATAGACAAAGAGAAATGCAAAACTTTTCCAAAACCAATGTGCCAGAAATGAATTTAAGTCTCCCGTGGTGATAGTTGCATTCTTGGTTTATGTAAATGTTCAACAAGAGGATTAATTTGATGCCTCTGTTTTCAACATTCTTTGAAATCTGATTCATTCTTTTGAATGTTAGGCATCCAGACTGAACTCCCTTAATGAATCAAAACCTGTGTCATCCTGGAAGGTTTTCAGCATTCTATAAAATGGTGATTTGGTACAAAACCATGGTAAGTAGAAAGAGTAAGACAAGACACAGAACTCAGTCTGTATGTACTATTGCAGTTTTGTGAACTTCAAATTGAATTTCCGAAGAAAAGCCGTTCACTTTTGGGTGATGTGGACTCTCAGTGAAACCTCAGCAGCCTGTGATTCCTAGAGGCCACACAAAAGCCCAGCTGTAGTGATAACACTAGACTCACTCCTTCTGCTTCTTGGCCTACTGCCACTGATAGCTTTCTAAATAATTGCGAAAGTCACAATTGCCCAACCCCCAGAAAAAAAATGTACTGTTAAAATCAAGGTATACCTAGTTCATTTATATAGATTAGAAATATCAATATTCTTTAAAGCTATTTCTCATCCCTATAGATGTAGCATCAAAAAAAAAGCTAGCAGCCCAAGAAAATTATACCTTATTTTTAGGATTTTCAATGGTATAAAATCACTCTCCTAGGGCTGGCAATCTAAAAGATGGGTTGTCTACAAAACAAAACAAAACAAAATTCAACAAAAAGTTAGCACATTTGGAGCCCATGTGTGATCAAGGTCACAATAATGAACAGATTGCTTGACCTTATCCCCTGCTCCTTTGTTTTCCCTCAGAAGAAAAAAGTATGCTAATTAAAATTAAATAATCAGGGCGCCTGGGTGGCTCAGTGGGTTAAAGCCTCTGCCTTCGGCTCAGGTCATGATCTCAGGGTCCTGGGATCGAAGTCCGCATCAGGCTCTCTGCTCCGCAGGGAGCCTGCTTCCTCCTCTCTCTGCCTGCCTCTCTGCCTACTTGTAGTCTCTCTCTCTCTCTGTCAAATAAGTAAATAAAATCTTAAAAAAAAAAAGACTTCATTTAAAAAAATTAAATAATCAAATTACATACCATAAGTAAGAAAGAGATAGGTCTTGATCAGGAGACAGGGAAGGTTGAGTAGAAGCAAGAGGGTACTTATAACCAAATTTTTGCATGCACAGTATCAAAATAAAAAATCAAGTAGAACCCAATGTCTATAAAGTTTCATAATAACAGTGCTATCTTCCTTCACTTTTTTGTGAAAGAAACTGAAGGTTTCCTTAGTTACTTAATTCTTTGAGGCAAATATTTTATGGCAAAGTGGGACTTTCACCTAGAGGTAGAAATTCTTTAGGTTTTCGGACTATAGAAAAATCTGAAGCCATCTAGAATTGCAAGGCAGTACAAAATGCAGAATCCCTCAAATTCTTTCCTACAGTTTATTCACTTTCCTAATAAGATCTCACCAGGTTTTTGAATATCTCAACTAGCCCAGTCAAGATTTCAACTTTTAACTTACCTCACTGACTAATATGTTAGCATAATGTTTATAATTGGTAGAGTGATGAGACGTTGAGTGAATAACACATAAGATAACCATCAGACTTAAGTCCTAGAACCTATACTTAAAGCAATGGAAGTTGGGAGAATCGGAACTTCACTCACGATAGAATTCTTGCTTAAGAATAAGCTACACCTCTTCATCTTTTTCTCTCTCCTGTAAAACCCACTCTGAAAGCCACGTTGCTTTGTTAACTTTCATAGCATGTCTTCCACCACAGCCTTCAACACCTGAAAAATTAGTGGAAGAATTTGACTGATTATAGAGGCTGTTTTCCTTGTTCCACGGCTTGTTCTAAAAGGGATACTCAGCAGAACTTGCATTTTTTTCTTTCATTTTGTGCTGTCTGCATGAGTAATTACCTCCCTGATTTCTGAGATGCAATTGAGTAGCTTCTACATTAGAAAAATCCAAAGATTGATAGAGGCATCGCTCCTAAAGGATTAGTTTGCTGCTGTAATTCCACGGAGTAGGTCATTCAAATAGCAAAATGCTGCAAAGTTTAATTTCTCCTGTTTTTAAAAGCCAGATATTGTTACCAATTTCGGGGAAACTGAAAAGGTCCCATGGGTCTGTTAAGCAGGTGATGATCTTTCAAATTCCCCAGAGGGGTCGTTTCTGTCCTCAGGGAATGTGTTATCCTGGAGGGAGGGCTTTGTAGTAACCAAGGCAGAGATGACTTTCTTGAAAGATAAAACTGACAACAATTAATTTACTCATCTGTAAATTACAATTTCTAAATATCTGTCCTGATAACTTCATAGTGAACTGAAATCAACTATGCAAATCCCTTAGCAGTATTGAGCTGTAAGAAGCTTTATAACCTAGTTCAATAAGGAAGAATTGCTTCTTTTGAAACAGGTATCATCATTGGACGAGGCAGCCTACCTTAGTCCCTTAGTCGGCTTGGGGCTGCCATAACAAAATACCATAGACTGGTATTAAGGCTGGCTCAAACAACAGAAATTTACTCCCTCACAATGTGGAGGCTGGAAGTCTGAAATCAGGGTGTCCAAGTGGTCTTATGAAAACTATTTTCCTGGCTTTCAGATGCCATCTTCATATGATGGGAAGAGACATCTCTGATAGCTCTTCCTTTTTTTTTTTTTTTTTTTAAAGAATGCCAGTTCTTTTTAGATCAAAGCTCCACCCTTCTGATCTTATTTAGCCTAAATCACCTCCTCAAAGGTTCTATCTCCAAGACCTACACGTGAGGGGTTGAAGTTTTAACATATGAATTTGGCAGCACACATTCAGCCCATAGCATAACCCAAAATTAAAATAAAGATTCAGTGAAATTTCACACACTTCAGATCCTCAAAAATTGCATAATTGCAAACTTTCATTACATGTGGAATCTGGGTTTAGACTCCCCATGTTCCTCTTCCTTTCTTTCTTTCCTTTTCTTCCTTCCTTTCTTTCCTTTTGTTCCTCCCTTTCTTTCCTTTCCTTCCTTCCTTCCTTCCTTCCTTCCTTCCTTCCTTCCTTCCTTCCAACTAATCAGTCTGGTGTTCCCTTATATCAGGCAGGTATCTGACATATATACCACAGAGATTGCAAAAACCATTACAAATAAAATTATTTGTAGCTAGCCAAAGAAAACAGAATCAAGTTTGTTTATTCCCTGGTACTTTTCAAGTTAGCTTATTTATTACATTTACAAGCTTATTTAATTTGTTGCAGATGTTCAGGGGAAGGTTTTGTAAGCATTCACTGTTAGAATATTTTTTTATTAAATCCATTCTCCAAATGTCTAAATAATGACAAAAGACCTCCTAGCAGATTAAGCCAGGAAATTCATCCAAACATTACAACTGTAATCTTAACTTGTCTATGCTATAGTTGTTATCTGATTAATTTGGGCTCAGTATAATGTTGGAATGACTACTTTTGACTCAATTTTTTTCTCATGTAAAAGCAAGCACTAAAGTGGAGAAGACACAGGAAGAAATGGTGGCCTCTTAAACTAAATTCTTAATAAAAGCAAAGAATTAAGTTTTCAGGTAATCATAACTGTTTTCTTCTAGAAATACTGAACATAAACTCCTACTTTCTTTTTTTTTTTTAATATTTTGTTTATTTAAGAGAGAGTGAGAGAGAGCATGAGAGGGGAGAAAGTCAGAGGGAGAAGCAGACTCCCCATGGAGCTGGGAGCCCCATGTGGGACTCGATCCTGGGACTCCAGGATCATGGCCTGAGCTGAAGGCAGTCGCTCAACCAACTGAGCCACCCAGTCGCCTAAACTCCTACTTTCAAGATAGAATGACGTGGTTTTCTTTTTTTATTTCTTTAAATATTTATTTTCATTCTATTTATGTGGTCTGGGATATTTGTCTTTTTAAAAGTTTTCTGTTATACTATTTCTTCTTGGTTTTTAAAATTTGTTCTGCTCCATAGTCATCAGTTTAAGTGAGAGGCGAGATCTTTGTACGTTCGCTGCACATTTCATTAATTGAAATTCAACCTCCTAAGACAAACCGCAGATGCTCAGCATATTTAGCACAGTGTCTTCTAACCAGCTGTACTAATCTGGGCAGTAACACTGCCCTGTAGCTAAACATCTGGACAGAGCTAGAAACCAGAATAATAAATACTTTTAGAATTCCATCAAACAGATGCCTACAGGTGACATCACAAAACAGAAAAACAGAAAAAGAAAAAGATATATATTTGTTGCCAAATACAGTAGTATAACTTGAAAGACAGATCATGCGAATTCCCCACGACTGCTCTCTACAAATTTGACTTAAAGCAACCACATTTTCCATTCTATAGCTAGCTGTCAGATTGCATAGCACAAAATCTTAGAATTCAAATGGAAATGAGGTAGTACAGTTATAAAAATTGCACCACATTTTGAAGAGATAAAGGCACTGGCTCTTTTACCACATAGTACTTGTGTCAGAGATAAAGTTAAATTCCCCAGCGAAAGTCATGTCAGAAAAATGCTCCTGTGCCCTAACTCTGCCCACTGCATTAAGGCATCCTTGAATTCACCACAAGAATTGTGAAAACGAGTTGCTTGCCTCAAAAGAGTCTATCATGGAGGCATATTTTTCTCTCCGTACAGAATGTATGACAGTAGTTGACATTATTTGTTTTCATGTTAACACGGGTGGAACTTGAAAGCACTTCAACACCACTTGCTTTGGGTGTCAGGATTGCAGGATAACCAAACAACTTTAACATTCACCTTCCCAGGGTGGATTTAGGAATTTTGGTGTTGTATGGAAGGAGTAAGCAAATTCTCCCACTTAATGGTACATTTCCACTGTAATAGATAGGAATTCAGAGACAATGTTCATCTGATAAATATAGTTCTTCTAGATGGAGATCAACTGGAAAAAATCTTTCCCCAATTTCACATTAGAGGTTGTAACAACCACAGTGAGGGGCTCCTGGGTAGCTTAGTTGGTTAAGCGTCTACCTTCAGCTTAGGTCAGGATCCCAGGGTCCTGGGTGGGACTGAGCTCTGAGTCCTGCTTCTTGCTTCTTGCTCAGGCTTCTTGCTCAGTGGGAACCTGTCTCTCCCTCTGCCTGTTACTTCCCATGTTTGTGTTTGTGCTCTCTCTCTCTCTCTCTCTCTCTGTGTCAAATAAATAGGTAAAATCTTAAAAAAAAAACAAATAAGGTGACATCATACTCAAATAATCTGATCCTAAAATTAACATAAAAAATACATATAAGTTAGGATAATTGAAAACTTTAGTTTGATTCTAAGGAAGACCAGGCATTCTAAAAGCTGAATTTTTTCCTTTGTGTCAGCTCATAATTCACCAATTAAAAACTCTAGGCGATCTGAGAAAAATATAAAAACTCTTTTTTTTTTTTTTGTAGAATTGTCATTCCATGATTAGGCATAAACATTTAGAGTCCAGAGTTCCTTTTCACCCTTCAATGATATTTCAAATATATACAGAAAGTGACTGAGCATTTAAATCTTTCTAATAGATGTAAGCTTAGATGTAAACATCAGTGAAGGAAAATATAGTTCTCTTAAGCTATCAGGCCAGGATATTTTTTTCTATATTAGCTTTCAGAAAATTTTCTTTCCTTTATATTCAGATGCAGAAGATGTTTTCATATAAATAAAATTTAGGAGAGGTTTGAAATTTTTATTGTCTTTTCCATTGCAGAATAAACTAGTCAAGTGTGTGCTATTAAGATCTCACAACATCACTGTAGCTGAAATCTATATACCAGAAGTTTACTTTTGATAAGGACAGGGGAAAGAATATCCTTAACATTGGTAATTGCTGAGTATCATTTGCACAGTAATAAAAAAGTAAATAAGTTTCTTTTTTTATCCTTTATTTTTTTAAATTTTATTTTGTTCTTTCAATGTTGCAAGATTCATTGTTTATGCACCACACCCAGTGCTCCATGCAATCCGTGCCCTCCTTAATACCCACCACCAGGCTAACCGATCCCCCCACCCCTCTCCCTTCCAAAATCCTCAGTTTCTGAGTCCAGTCTCTCATGGTTCATCTCCCCCTCTGATTTTCCCCAATTCACTTTTCCTTTCCTTCTCCTAATGTCCTTCATGTTATTCCTTATGTTCCACAAGTAAGTGAAACCACATGATAATTGACTTTCTGTGCTTGACTTATTTCACTCAGCATAATCTTCTCCAGTCCCCTCTATGTTGATACAAAAGTAGTAAATAAGTTTCTTAAAATTTGTTTAAAAAAGATTTTCTCATTCTAACATTCAGTGTCTTGATTAAAAATGGCCCAAGATTTTGGAAATCCTGAAGACACTCTGTCAGAGGTCAGATCTACATAAGAATTGAGAAATAAAAATTACATTAGGGTCATAATTATATAATACCAGAAAGAATAAGCTGAACATACAATAAGGTATGGGGAAAGAAACTAACATGTTTACTTAATTTACAAACCCATTTATTTGCATTCATACGTAATTATATAGCTAGAAAGATAGTTTAGTAGATTGACAGATATATATGAATATCTAACTATATCCACAAATTTATGCATATATTTTTTCCAGGATCTAAAGTCTAATTTCCAGTTGAAATTAACATAGAATATCTCCCTTAGGTAACAAGAAACGAATTCTACTTATACAAGTGTAATGGTCAGTTAATGTTCTATATTTATTTCAAAATGCTTTGTTGTATTACATGTTATATCCTCAAATATAAGCCTTAAGACAACAACATGTAAGGAGAATAATCTTGTCAATTTACTTGGAAAACATGCTTGATTCAAACTATTATCTGGAGACCAGTTAATAGTACATATAAGAGGGGGTATCTTCAACAAAGTATTTATCATTTTTTAAATAATTGGGAAAGATTAATCCCAAAATATGGAATAAGGGCCATATCTAGTAGTTTCAAAATATTACACATACATACATGTGTGGTTTCACATGTATTTATATATTATGTATTATTATATTTATATTTAATAAAAATATATTATAATATATTATATTGTTTTATATATAATATTTTACTATTTCTATATTACATATGTTATATATAATATTTTACTATTTCTATATTATATATTATGTTATATATAATATTTTACTATTTCTATATTATATATTATGTTTTAAAATAATATATTTTACATGTAGACTATAAGTATATATATTGATATGTACTAGGATGGCTTACACAAATTAAAGCTTAGATTTGAATATTATGGCAACCACAAAAAAAAAATCATTAAACGTGCAGAGAGAATAGTAGCTAAGTATCAGTGTTCCATGCCTAGTTTCCTCTCCTCTGACTGTCATGTCGGCTCTTGAGTACATCAGGTATGTTTTTGCCTCAAAAGCCACTGGATTTGGATGTTCTCTGTCCTTGGAATGTTCCTCCATAATATAGATCCAATTTTCTCCTTTACCTCCCTCAAATTCTGCTCAGCCTTCAACTTAATAAGATCATCTCTGGCCATATGTAATATTGGTCTTCTGCACCCTTAATTGGAGTACTCCCAGTCCTCCTTACTTGCTTTGGGTTTGAGTGTTGTGTTGCTGATTTTTATGTAGCCCACTTATAATTTGCTAACATACTGCACAATTTACTTATTACGCCTACTGTCTCCTTCTCTCCCACCAAAACGTAAGCCCACTGAATATATATTTAAAGTCCTTATTGCTTTCAAACTTTCCAAAAAAATATCTATCTTGGTCACAAGAATGGCATCTCTCTATTCATACTAGGCTGTTACCTTTTCTTTTTGCTCCTAGCCCCTGGGACTTCCCTGGTGAAAGGGCTATAATTTAGTGGAAAGGAGCATCTTCTGGATGAAATGTAACTTCTGAAATATTCTCATCCATATAAAAGTTCATATGCTATGATAGTTCTAATATAATACTCCCAAGCAGCTTTCTCTGGCTACATCCACTCTGTTTTACTGTCTCACTATTTCATGTCTACTTTTCTATAAGCCACATACACCGAATGGGATTCCCCCATGAAAATAGGACACCTTCATGGTCTGAGGTGGTGAGGGATTTAAGACATAGAGATGGCATATCTGACTTCGTAAAATGCAAATTCACTGCAACCCTTTAATAAAAAGTAACACCTCACATTTCTACAGCACTTTATCTCATTGCATCTTCACAAAATGGAGTTATGGCAGGTATCATCAGTCTTCATTTTTCAGATGAGGAAACAGGGGTTTAAATAAATTAAGTAAGTTACCCAAGGTCAAATTTCTAGTAAGTGAAAGAAGTGGGACTATAATATGTCTTTTGGCTTCTAATCCAATGCTGCTTTTCCTAAATCATTCTGTGCCCCTTGTATCAAAGTCCAGGTCATGGCAGCTATGATGTACTGAAAGCACTGATACTAATCTGAGGGCAACCTGAGCCACTGCTCATTCTAGTTCATTCTACTGTCTTTGTTTCCCTAGTTTTTTAAATTTCATTATTGCCTCCCAAAACAAAGTAATAGTTGTGGAGTAATAACTGTTGAGAACCCACTTATGACACTCATTATCCTAGGTGTTTTATATGCACTTTCTTTAAGCTTGTATGGGCATCCAAAGAGAAGTTCAAGAGAAAGAGAGAAGAGAGGGAGGGAGGGAGGAAGGGAGAGAAAGAAAGAAAGGAAAGGAAAGGAAAAGAAAAAAAAGAAAAGAAGGGAAAGGAAAGGGAAGGGAAGGGAAGGGAAGGGAAAGGAAAAGGAAAAGGAAAGGAAAAAAGAAAGAAAAGAGAAGGAAAGAGAGAAAGAGAGAAAGGAAGGAAGGAAGGAAGGAAGGAAGGAAGGAAGGAGAAAGAAAATATCCAATTATTTTGTTTTCTTCTAGACATTCTAACAAATCAATGGACTGGGTAGATTTCAGACATTTGCATTCCCATTTTTCTATATGCACCCAAAAGCAGCATAAATATTCTTGGCATCCTTTAGAAAGATTGAAATCATTCTCTCCATTTGCGTTCAGAATAGGACTTTTTAATAATTTAACGACAACAAATATATATATCAATCGATTCATGTCCCTAGTTTCATAGGACCTCTTAAAGATCCAAAAGAATGTTCTGTTCATTAAGCAGTAAACCTTAAGTAACTGGCAAAATTTCACTAAGTCATTTTCTATTGCTTACTGTTGGCATGGATTAATGCATGATAGATCACATGTTCTCTACCCTGGCGAAATGCCCTTTACGGGCAAAAGTGTAGAGCAAATTTCCCCAGTCTTAACTTGATGCCTCTTCTCATCTTATCACTTACAATACTTTGCTCAATTTCCTGGTCCACTCCCCTGCCACATCTGGCACATAAAGGATTAAGGAGAGGAGTGAATAGAAGCCTGCTGATTCCCAAGGCAGCTGAATCTCTTTCCTGCACACTAAAGCCTTACTGTCATGCTTTATTTTCTCAAGCAATTAATCTGATTGGAAACCCCTTTGTTAAGAAAATGAAAACTAGTTGCTACCCCATTAATTCATACAAGTCACCAGAAAGTTTGGCAAAATTACCTGAGACAAGACCAGGCATAACAACAGCTTCATATCAACCAGATGGATCTGGTGACCAAAGATACCTGCCCTAAGGATCACTCCCCAATCATCTCTCCCTAGAGAGTGATGTGTGGGAAGGACAGTCATCTCAGAATCTTGTACCTATAAAAAGGAACTGGATAAAGAAAGTCAAATAATTAAACAAAACAAAGAAGACAAGAAAGCCAAATCCAGTGTGTTGAAGGACAGCAAATAGGTTACTTTTATGCATAGGTTGAAGGATCTTTAATGAATAAGTTTAAGAATTTAGGATTAATTCAATCAAGAAATGGGCAGAAGACATGCACAGATATTTCTTCAAAGAAGACATCCAAATGGCCAAAAGACACATGAAAAAATGTTCAACATCGCTTGGCATCAGGGAAATACAAATCAAACCCACAATGAGATACCACCTCACACTGGTTAGAATGGCTAAAATTAAGTCAGGAAATGACAGATGTTGGTGAGGATGTAGAGAAAGGAGAACCCTCCTACACTGTTGATGGGAACACAACCTGGTGCAGCCACTTTGAAAAACAGTATGGAAGGTCCTCAAAAAGTTGAAAATAGAGGTACCCTATGACCCAGCAATTGCACTACTGGGTATTTACCCCAAAGATACAAATGTAGTGATCCAAAGGGGTTCCTGCACCCCAATGTTTATAGCAGCAATGTCCACAATAGCCAAACTATGGAAAGAGCTGAGATGTCCAATGACAGACATATATATATGTGTATATATATATATATATATGTATGTATGTATATATATATATGGGAGGGTATTACTCAACCATCAAAAGAAATGAAATCTTGCCATTTGCAATGATGTATTTAGAACTAGAGGGTATTATGCTATGCAAGATAAATCAATCAGGGAAAAACAATTAACATATGATTTCACTCATATGTGAAATTTAAGAAACAAAACAGGAGCATACAGGAAGGGAGGAAAAAAATAAAATAAGAAATAATCAGAGAGAGAGACAAACCATAAGAGACTCTTAATCATAGGAAACAAACTGAGGATTGCTGGAAGGGAAGCAAGTGAGGGAATGGGTTAACTAGGTGATGGGCATTAAGGATGGCACGTGATGGGGGCACCTGGGTGGCTCAGTCAGTTAAGAACCTGCCTTCGGCTTGGGTCATGATCCGGAGGTCCTGGGATCCGAGTCCAACATCAGGCTCCCTAGTCAGCAGGGAGTCTTCTTCTCCCTCTCCATCTCCTGCTCCCTCTGCTTGTACGTGTTCTTACCCTCTCTCTCTCTCTCAAATAAATAGATAAAATATTTAAAAAACAAAAAAAAGTAGGGCACGCAATGGAATGAGCACTGGGTGTTATATAGGACTGATGAATCACTGAACTATACCTCTGAAACTAATAATACATCATATGTTAATTAATTCATTTAAATTAAAAAAGAATTAAAGAATTTAGGATTAATTTTGTCTAAAATATACATTTTTTCACAGTTTAATATCTCCGAGCAATGAAATAATTGATGTTGCTATGCTCTTATAATAATACAAATATGTATCTGGCTTACCAAATTGTTTTTGTTACATAACAGCATTGAAAAGAAAGTTTTAAATACTCCACATGTCTGGAATTGACTCAGAAAAAACTAACAGTATCTGGTTAAAAAGAATACAAATTTTATGCTAAAATTATAAAGAATGAAGTGAAGGCATTAGAACAGGATGTAAAACCTTGAGGAAGTAATTAATGATTTAACGTTTCCCATTCAAGTGGGAGCATTAATTTCACACACTGAAGTAGTAAAATTGTGGTTTTGGTGATGATATTGTATCAGAAAACAATGATGGTATGAAAACTGTACTTCATATATGTTTCAGATAAAATATAAATATTGCAGGATTACATAGTCTTATCTTAAGAAGTTGAATTGAATGAAGTTCAGGTCAAATCTCATTGATGAGGACTCTCAGGATAAACCAAACTTTCTTTCTTATTCGAATAAAATATTACAGTTGTAATATTACTAGAGCTGGTGCAGTAGTTCTTAAGCATTAAGATCCAGGTATTAGTGATAGGGCATATCTTCATGGAGTCAACCATCTCTAGAAGCCATCAAGGCTATTTTAGGAGACTCCAAGTTACTCTGGGGACATGGTATATTTGTCAGTAGACTCAGACTCAGCAAATTTGCATAATGTATGTATGTCTGTTGGTTTAGTAGCACATTCAATTTTTTTTTAAAGATTTTATTTATTTATTTGACACAGAGAGAGATATCACAAGTAGGCAGAGAGGCAGGCAGAGAGAGAGGAGAGAGGAGGAAGCAGGCTCCCTGCCGAGCAGAGAGCCCGATGCGGGCCTCGATCCCAGGACGCTGAGATCATGACCTGAGCCGAAAGCAGAGGCTTCTACCCACTGAGCCACCCAGGCGCCCGCACATTCAATTTTTAACATAAATATATTCAATCCACTTAATAGTAAAGGACTAAAAGTAGAATGGAATGGGAGATGAAATGGAATGGCCTAAAGAAAAGTAGACATGAATTAGTGAGACAGTAAGACACAGTTGGATGTAATCAGACAAAAGTGATTTAAGAGTATTATATTAGAACTATCATTGACTATTAGCTTATATGGGTACTCTCCTGCACCCCCAATTCCTGTATTTCCAGTCCTCCTTACTAGTTCTGCTAGCATCGTATGATAGAGAAAATGGGGAGAAAGTATAGTCAGTTGAGTGATGGCTTCCGAAAAGCTACATCCAAGTAATAATCACTGGTATCTATGAAAGGAACCTGGCTTATTTTTTTTAAAGATTTTTATTTATTTATTCAACAGAGAGAGATCACAAGTAGGCAGAGAGGCAGGCAGAGAGAGAGGAGGAGGCAGGCTCCCTGCGGAGCAGAGAGCCCGATGCGGGCCTCGATCCCAGGACCCTGGGATCATGACCTGAGCCGAAAGCAGAGGCTTTAACCCACTGAGCCACCCAGGCACCCAGGAACCTGGCTTATTAATAATGGTCTTTATAAATGTAATTATGTAAGGATCTGAGATGAGATCATGCAAGATTAGCATGGGCCTTAAATCCAATGACTAGAGTCCTTCTAAGAAAAAGGAGAGGAGGATTTGAGAGACAGACACATGAAGAAGAAAGCAGTGCAGAGACAGAGGTGGGCAGAATTGTAATTATGAAGCTACAAACCAAGGAAGGCCAAGGGTAGCCAGCCGCTACCGGAAACTAGGAGAAACGCATGGAACACATTTTCCTTCAGAGCCTTCAGAAAAGAAAAAAAAAACATTCCTGCCTGACACTTTGATTTTGAACTTCTGGCCTCTAAAACTGGAAGAAAATACACTTCTGTTGTTGTAAGTCACCAAGTTTATGGTAATTGGTTACAGCAGCTCCAGGGAACTAACACAAAGGTTGAGCATGAAACTGCAGGGAAAAGACAAAATAAGGAGAGAAAACAAAGTATTGTGCAAATGAAATGAGCCAGTAGCCTGCAAGCCATTACTCACTCTAGAAATATTATAAGAAGCACTAAAGGTAAATAGGTAGCGTTAGCACTGGGTGCATTTTTTTTTTTTTAAAGAGAAGAAATTTCCAGGAGCTACCAAAAGAGCTGCTCTTCCCTTTTCATTTGCAGAACAATAGGAAGTGTAGGAGAGAGGGTAAGCGTGTGGACACTCAGGGCTAGGCTGCCCAGGCTCAAATCCTCCTCCATTGTTTAGCTTATGCTTTATGCTTGCATCTTTGCTCCATCTGCAAAATGGGGATGATGATGGTATCTATTTCATAAGAATTAGATGCATTTATATATAAAGTGCTTAAAACATAATAAATTCCATGTATGCATTTACTTTTATTACTCAAAATATCATTAATATCAAAGTTTGCAAATTCTGTAATTCTAGCACAATCATGTCACGAGTCCAATGTAAAGATGTAATGTAGAAGTGAATACTTCAAATCACATCACAGAGAAGATAGAAATGGGAGTAGGAACTCTAAAAAGGTAATGAGAGAATACAAAATTTAATCAGAGTTCTTTAGAAAATGCTGACTGCTGTGCTCTGCTTCATGAACCCAGCATCCGCTGATGCAGCACCGAGAAGTACTTCCAGGAAGATGCTGGAGCCATCCCATGCTGTCACATCTCAGGTCCGTGGACTTCCTCTGACCAACAGTGTCCTCTCTGCCTATACCTTCTCTCTCTCTCTGTTTGTGGTTTTGAACTATATCCTTAATTTTTTTTTCTATTCAGTCTCCTTATTCTTCCCTTTGTTGAACTCTCTCATTCTGATTCATTACGTCTATATCCTTATCACTTTTCATCCACTTTGTGAGGTAACCCATTAGGCTTTAATTTTTTAGATTTTATTTATTTATTTGACAGAGAGAGAGAGAGAGAGAACACAAGCAGAGGAAGCAGCAGTCAGAGGGAGAGGGAAAAGCAGGCTCCCAGCTGAGCAGAGAGCTCAATGCGGGGCTCTATCCCAGGACCCTGAGATCATGACCTGAGCCGAAGGCAGCCGCTTAACTGACTGAGCCACCCAGGCGCCCCTAATTTTTTATATTTAAAAATACCACAAAGAGTGATATCTATCACTAGATGATTTGACATCGGGGAAAGAAGATAAGGAAAGGAAGGGGGAAAGGACTAAAAATAAATTACATCCATCTTTGATTTTGTGCCTATGTGCAACTCTGGAACAGAAAATCTTGTACTTAATAACAGATTATGTTCCAAAGCCCACTTATAATGCTATTTATACATGAGTCATTAGTGACACTATCACTCCCTGTTGAAGGGGCAGAATTGAAACATCTGTGTTCCATTGACTTCAAATTTAAGAAAGTAAGTTAAATTTAGAAATGGAGTCCCTGCTTGAGGTCTGGAGGTGTGTGCCATGTCTGGGTCTCACAGCAAAAGAGTGGGGTTGCCCTGCGGCTCTGTTGGCCCTGGGTTTGGCAGGATGACCGCTGTTCCTGTGACCTTTCAAACCCATCAGCCACTCTGAATGCTTTCCTCCCACACGTTCCTGAACTCCATGTTCTTCAGCAAATGGAACTTGTGGAGGCAACTGGGTGGCTCAGTCAGTTAACCATCTGCCTTGGGCTCAAGTCATGATCTCAGGGTCCTATGATTGAGCCCTGCCTGCTTCTCCTTTGCCCTCTGCCACTCCCCCTACTTGTGCTCACTTACTCTCTCTCTCTGACAAATAAATAAATAAAACCTTTTTTAAAAAATGGAACTTGCTTTCTGAAGCACATCAGTTATGTCCCTATATGAGAATTATGTTAAGTGCTGAGGGACAAAAAGCAGTGGATTTCTGGAAAGGTTAATGGGCATCTTTCTCCTTGCAAATTCTCTCTTCTTTCACATGACAGATAGGCAGTTACTTCTGTGTGTTCTTGCCTCAGGAATTTGGACTTGTATAGAAGAAGTCAAAGACATGAAAAAATAATGGCAAATTTTTAAGGTGGAAGCTGAGGCAGAGAAGTCTTTTGAAGTTGAAGAGAATCTCTAAGATAGGAAAGAAGCCATGTTTATTATTCCTGTGGAGTAGCAGTGAGCACTGAAATGTGTGCAGAACAACTAAGAAGATGAGATACTAGCCACTGGAGTCCCAGACTTTCAGGAACCCTTTGCCCCATGCGTGCAAAATATTTGAGGAAGTTCCAGACTGAAAGGTACATCCCTAAAGTTACTAGTGTGAGCTGTGTCTCTAAAAGGCTTTTTCTATATGTTGGTTCTAGGGATGATCTTCACTGAACACTTCACGAAGAGTCTTAATTATATTAAGGTTAAATTTTCAAACAGTGTTGTAGGAGAAGAACCCCAGAGGCTGGGGTTCTTTTGGCAGATTTTTAAGAAAATAAAGCAAAGTATTATCTCCTATGTACTGAGTTTGTGAACTAAAACCTATTAAACATTAAAGCAACACTTAGTGTAGAAATTCTGAAGGGAAACAGTGTCCTGTGACCTTGGAAATTCAAGCAAAGATGGGAAAAAAACAAGTTAACCCTAGGAACAGAATTACAAACAATACCCTTAGGTAAGACAGAGCAAGAAAATGACCCAAATAACTTTTTTTGAGGAAGGATTCAGGGAGAACATTGTTTTGAGAATAAATTTATAAACTTCAATAAATACACAAATCAAGCTATAGTTTTTGCATGCATAAAATATAGAAAATCTATTGGATTACTTTATTCTTTTCAAAAAAGCTACTCACTGTAATTGCAATCACATAGAGTGAGAAATGTTCCACATTTAATAAAATGTTAAGATAGGAAAGAGTAAGGTTACCTGTTAATGGATAATTATGACAATAAAATATTCATGGACCCTATATGATCAGATGTCTATTGGGTTAGAGATGGGGGAATAAAAAAAAAGGAAACACAGCCCTGTTCTTGGGGATCTAAAACAAAATCTATGAGTAAACAATTTGAAAATAATGCATCTATCCAAATGGTAGCATATATAATAGATATTACAAAGTGTTGTAAGCATTTGGAGAAAGAGACATGGAAAGGAAGTCTTCCTGGAAGATAAGGAAAGAATGGAGAAGAAATTCAGGCCATAGAGAGATATTTCTATTATATTATATATATAGCATATATATATGTTATATATATAAACAGTCTTATTTTAACAATGGATAAGTAGCATGATTATATTCAAAATGAAAATTAAAAATACTTGAAATAGAATCACTGGTGGGATCCATAATACATCAGCATTGAAAAATAAAGACAGCTAAGTGCAATTATATCACATTTATGTCCTACATGTCAAATATACATTAATTACCATAACAGACATGAAAATTTAAATTTTCAAATATCCATGGGGAGAAGAAATGATCAAGTCTCAGCATTTTAAATTTCTCCTCCATTTTACTTCAGATTCAGCCTGCATTTACTAAAACACATGGTATGACTGCTCATAATAAAATGTATCCAGATACAAAGCATCCCTGGCACGGAGATTCCCCCAAACTCTTAAGTGTCAGCTATGAGAAAAAGCAATTGAACAGATTTTATACTTAGCCCATCATGAGTCTCCTAGGTAAACTCTGAGGGTTTGGTAAAATGATAAAAATCTTCTCCCCAGTGGGAAGCCTAGTTGACTACAATAGCTAGACATGGAACTCTAATCATTATTCAGCATGTCTTATGAAAAGGCCCAAAGTCATTGGAAAAGTCTTTGTTTTTTTCTCACTTAAGTGGCACACGAGGAGGTGAAAACCTACAAAAAGCCACTGAACATAGTTCTTATTAACCAACATTAACTGCCTGCCCTGGGAATTGAGTCCTGGTTCTCAAAAGCAAATAATAAAAAGTAAATTTCATCACACAGGGATTTTTTTTTTTTTTTGGTTGGGTTTACAAGTATAGGAAGGAGATTAAACAAAATGGCCTTAAAGGCCACTAATGTCCTACAGGGAAGGCTTGCTTCCCGGGATTCAAATCTATTGCAAGAATTGCCTGTTTTTTCAGAGACAGCTTTCTTTTGATCTCTATGAAGTGACAGTTTTCCCTTATGCTCCCATTCTACACCTTTTATTGGAACTCCAATTAATTTCATTGTTTATCTAAGTGAGTAAGAATCTACCACTTCATTGCAGATAAATCACATAAAGTATTCATGTTATTTTGATAATTGGTACATATGATTTTTCAGTATTTATATGCAATGTATTAAGGAAATTTAGACAAGATTATTAGCAGATCCATCCTGATGGATTCCCTGTGCTGATGGCTCACTGATAAAATATCCATTTGGCATGTAATATAATAACAAATAGGAGATCTAGCTGGCATTATTAGACTTTAAAAATAGACCACCAGATGAGCACTGGGTGATGTATGGAATTGTTGAATCACTGTATTGTACCCCTGAAACTAACAACACTGTATGCTACCTAACTGGAATTAAAATAAAACCTTAAGAAAAATAGACCACCAGAATAACTGCTTCTATTTTTGCTCCATTAGCAGCTGCTTAATTACTGAGTCAATTATGTAAGCCAAAAAAACTGTTGTGAAAAGGTAAGGTAAGTCAGCTCATAGCATTTTCAGCTTGGTTGTTTACGCTCATCATGCATGGGAAGCAAACCCTTTTGGACCAAATTCAGCAACCTATGTAAGGCCTAGAAATTGGGTTAATAAAAGTGTATGTGGGTCCACAATCCCCTTTCATGTTCCTTTCCTACCTCCTGGTTCCATTTACCATCCAATTGCCAATTCTGATCTATAATAGAAATTAATTGATAATATTGTACACATAAGCCATTGGAAATGCATAAAATAAAAGATTAACACTACTGAACACCTTTGAGCCCTATGCTTTCATTTTATCATTTTATCCTTCCTAGACCTTTGAGTTCCAGATCTCAACACAGGAAAATGCTTCCTCTTTTCAAAGTCATCAAATATCCATGTTGATCTGAAACTAAATTGCTTTATTTTATAATCATAAAAATCCTAATAAAAAAGCTATCATTAGTTATACCAGGCATTTCAAAATCAAATGCCTACCCACACCGGGAAGTTAATTAAAATGAGTAAAGTTGTCAGGGGTGGACTGTTATAAACTGGGCAAATATGACTCACCCAACTAAAAGAGGCAGCCACCATTCAGGAACAGCTTATTGTTTCCAGAGGGCATAGAGCTCAGACCAGCCTAATCTTTGGATGTTCCAAGAGAGACCAGAATTCTGGATTTTTATGGAAAGAAATCTTATGTTTTTTAAATTCTGGCACCAATTTCAACATTTTTAAAACATTATGCAAGTCAAAATAAATACATCTGTTGCCTGGGTTATCCCAGTTTGGACTTCTGAATTAAATAACAATGCACTTCAACTGGAAAAAAGGTCATATTTGACTCGAAAGGCATGATAGACAATTGGTATTCCCATTTCTCTCCCTTCTAGAAAATTATCTTCATTTTATGTCTTTCACATCTCTTTTTATTTTATGTATTTTTCCATCACTTAATTCAAAATGAACCATAAAGAAATGGGGTTAAGAAGGATAATGGTAAGAAATACTACCACAACAAGTGTGAGTAATTGTCTTTTCCCAATTATCTTCTAAAATGTAAGTTTAGATTTTCCACCCTGACCCTCAATAAACCTTCAAGGAAAGTGAACATTCCTACCTGCTCTTGTTAACTGAACAGAACTAAAAGATCAGTGTTCAATCCCTGCAAACCAGAAGACATTTTAAAATTCCCAGTACATCTTACTAAAACTGAAAAACAAACGAACAAATAAGCAAACAAAGAAATAAAACTCCTAGGACATCAGTTGGAAAACTTCTGAATTCTTATCCCTGCTATCATTCAGAACCTATATATTGACATTCATAATTCAAATTAATTGATTCAATATACAAGACACCCAAATATCAATCTGGCTTTCTTTTCTTTTCTTTTTTAAGATTTATTTAGTTAATAAATAAGCAAGAGAGCAGGGGGAGGGACAGAGGGAGAGAAAGAGAAAGAATCCTCAAGCAGATACCCCTCTGAGTGGAGAGCTGGACATGGAGCTTGATCCCACACTCCTGAGATCATGACCTGACCCAAAATCAAGAGTCAGATGCTTAACCGACTGAGTCACCCTGGTTCTCCTCAATCTGGGTTTCTGAGCAGCCCTTCCAATTGTCTAAGAAGACAAGATGTGATGAGAAAGAGGCCCTTCCATGAATGCTCAGAAGTTTGATTAAAAGAATAAGGATATTTTCCAGGTAATTACAGTTAAGGGTTAAGGAAAGCATCACAATAAAAGAATTAATAATTTGCTTGGGACATATTATAATTTCTCTATACAACATGGAATCAAACTGATTCACTTACATCAAACCATCATTTTCATTGGGGACTTAAGAGACAGAACTGGAACAATTCGCTAACCAAAAGACAAAGGTGATTATTTTTCTACCAACTCATCGCTCATTATAATTAAGAGAGAGCATATGGCATTCTCTAGTCAAACCTGACAAAGTGTAAGAACTTAATGAAGACTTGTTGATTTAGTAAGAACAAAAAAATGCAGACTAATAGCCTTTAAAAACATAGACATGAAAAATTTTGGCATATTTTTAACGAATTGAATTCAATAACCCATAAAAAATGACTACATCCTAACCAAGTACAGTTTATCTCAAAAATGCAAGATTTGCTTAAAGTTGGAAAATCAATGTAATTCGCCAGATTAACAGATTAAAAAAAGAAAGAAAGAAATGACATCTCAACAAATACAGGAGAAACATTTGATAGAACTCAACACTATCTCTGTTAAGAATTCTCAGGATGCTAAGAATAAAAGAGACCTCCTTTACCTTGATAAAAGATATGTACAATCATATGATATTTATAATTAATATTGTAATTTAATAATATTGGGAACAACCTAAATGCTTACCCATGAATTACTCATTGAATAAATTATGGAATATCCATTCAATCAAGCAATTACTTTAATATATAGCCATAATAGAAAGTAAATGGATAAAATGTAGAATGATTTACAAGCTATCTTGAAAAATGAGAAAGCAGGATGCTCCACCCCTTCCAGGAGGGGAGCTTAACCTACCAGTCCCGTTAGAGTGTGAGTTGTCCATAGTGACTTTCTTCTAAAGGATAGAATATGGAAAGAGAAAAATAGTAACCTTATAGTAGGAAAACCTAGCAAGCACGACCCTAATCAAGTAATCAAGGTTACCATCATTAATGTTAACTTACGTTGATAGGACATTCCCCCTAATACAATGCAATGAGAAAGGTACATCATCTCTGTGATCTTCTCCTCCAAAACCCATAACCTCAGTCTATTCATGTGAAACACATCAGATAAACCCAACTTGATGGATATTCCACAACATACTTAACCAGTACATCTCAAAAGTGCCAAGGTTATATAAAAAGGAAAAACTAAGAAAGTATCATAGACGAGACTAAGGAGATAGTAACTAAATGCAATGTAAGAGTCTTCATGGAATCCTGGAACAGAAAAAGGACATTAGTGGGCAAACTAGTGAAATCCTATAAAGTCTGGAGTTTAATTAATAATAATGCATCAATGTTGGTTTATTGGTTTTGAAAACGTATCATAGGAACAAAAGACTTTAACCTCAGGAGAAACTGAATGAAGAGTATATGGGAACTGTACTATTCTGCAACACTTTTATAAATATATATTTTTCCAAAATGACAATTGTTTTTTAAAAGTAGAAAAGAATGTATGTAATATATTACCTTTTGTGATGAAACACATAAATATCTTTTTCTTATTAAGAAAACACAGGAAAAGATAAATTTAGAGGCTAATGATAATGGTTTAGTATAGGAAATTGGTAGAATTGGAGTGAATGGGATATACATTGAGGAAGATTTCCTTGAATATATCACTTACCAAAGTTTTGATTTTTGAAACCTGTAAATGTTTTACATATCTGAAATATAAAATTAAACCAAAAATAATAAAAACATTGAGTACAAAAAGATACATTTAATCCTAAAGGTGTCCTTGCTTTTTTTGCATTAAATACTGAGGAAACAGAAGAATGCAGAATGTAGGGTATCCTGTAGGACAACTCAATTATACTTTCTAAAGGATCCAAAGTCATGAAGAACAGAGTGAGACAGAGGAAAGGGAGTGGAGGAGGGGACACTGCTCTAAGGGACACTAGAAAGATACAACAGTCAAACTATGTGAACCCTGACTGAATCCTCAGTTAAAAGGGGGAAAAAATCAGCTGTAGGAAACATATTGGAGGAACGGGGAAATTTAGTGTTTAGTTTGGACTGCATATTGATTGATGCTCCATAGTAATGATAAAGTTCCTGGGAGTGATGATGGTGCTATGTTTGTCATAAGATGTCTGTGTTCTTAGCAGATGCATGCTGAAGTTTTTAAAGGTGAGGCATCATGGCAGCTGAAATCTACTTCCAGATAAATTGGCAAAAAGGGAGTCATGTGCCTATTTATAGTGAGAGATGGATCAGTCTTAGAAAGATATTAAAAGTTGGTAAATCTGGGTGTGGGTTACACTGGTGTTCATTATATTGTTCTTTTAATTTTTCTGAGTTTAAAATTTTTCAAATAAAAATTAGATTGTCAAGAGTCAACTTAGCCTTTTTTGTATTTTTTCCTTCTGTTGAGCATCCATTAGACTGGGTACTTTGCAAGCCTATAAATGTTGGCCCATTCATGTTTTTTATTTCTCTGATCAATTTTGTGAACTTTTATTCTTAGGAGATCATGTCATCCATATTTTCAAATTCTTTAGCACCCTCTACATATTAAAGAGTATACATACAGAGTGTTGTGTAAGATTTGAAACTACTGCCTAAAAATGGTTCCAGTTCCTTCCATATTTGTCATTTCGTTGTTTTATTTCTCACATGGAAGCATCTAGGCTAAATATAGGAACAACCATGAGTAACATAGGCCAATGTTCAATGCCAGTTACCATGCTAAATGACCATTAGATTTGAGAGTCCACGTACGAGTTGCTAGGGAAAAGTTCTTGTCATACCTTTTGGGGTCAATATAAGGAAAAGTGGAGTCCAGTGTCATGCACTGTTAAATTTACAAGTGTATTTTTCTAAGTTCAACCTCCGTTGCTCCTGCATGCCTTCCTCTCTCATATATTTGAAAGAACAGGATACAGAAAGCCATAGCCATACAAATTGGTCCCAGGCCAAATGACAGCACTGGGGTGCCTGGCAAAAGCAAAGGCCAAACACACAGAGGGGAAAGATTTCCTCAAATGTAAGATGTTTTCCTAAGTACAGCATGGCCTTTTAGGAGACTTTTTCTAATTGTGTCTCTTTCTTCTATTTGAGTTCATTCTCTATACTATAAACATCAACGAACTGCTATCCGAGCTTTAAAGAGATGGAAGACAATATTTTCTACTTCTCAGTCTTAACATATTAAAACCTAAAACTTAGAAAAATCCTTTCCAAATATGTCCTATGAGGCCAGCTCATTCCTCCATAAATAATACAAAATGAACATTTCACCCAGAATTTTTAATATCCTTGATATGAGTCCCTAAAACTCAACTCAAGATTATTCAAGAATTTACAAAGCTGAATTACAATAACAGGTGGACATTTGTCCTATATTTTAGATTTTTTAATATTTAGTAGAAGAAGATGATAATTTAAGAATTCTAAAGGTGGAACTGGGGAGTTAAAATCTCATTCTAGGGTATGTAGATAAGCACATGTGATTTCTGAATTCAAATCCTGGCTTTGCCACTTCATAGCCACATGATTTGGGGAATGTCATTTTACTCTGCAGCCTTAATTTCCCCATCTCTAAGACAAGGTAAGCAAATATCTATGACATGGGATTGTAATAAAAATAAACTGAGGGCGCCTGGGCGGCTCAGTGGGTTAAAGCCTCTGCTTTCGGCTCAGGTCATGATCTCAGCGTTCTGGGATCGAGGCCCGCATCGGGCTCTCTGCTCAGCGGGGAGCCTGCTTCCTCCTCTCCCTGTCTCTCTGCCCGCCTCTCTGCCTATTTGTAATCTCTCTCTCTGTGTCAAATAAAATAAATTTAAAAAATCTTTAAAAAAAATAAAAAAATAAACTGAAAGCTGTAAACATGTTGAACTAAACAGAAAACAAATCGGTGTTAGATAAACTATGACAAACATATTTTAAAGCTTAGCTCCCAAAAGACAGAGAAATCTCAAGGCAGAAACTAAGGGGAAAATGGAGCCATAGCAATAATGTCTGATTCTATAACAGAGCTTGAGAGGGGAAGTGGAACTATCAAAGTTAGTTGTGAGTAAGAAGAGTTCAGATTGTATGGCCCACAGGGAAAGATTATGAAGGATTGGGGATACAAAAGGCATGGAATTAGAAATAGCACCCTTTAATCACCAAGACCCTCAGAAGACTGCATCTTCAGTAAAAGAATATCTTAGAGGGAGAAAAAAAAAATCTGACCACTTAGGGAAAACAAAGAAGTTTATTTTTGTCTAAGATCTGGATGAGAAAGAAAAAAAAAGGTTTCACCCGAGAATTTGAAAACCCAGACTGTGAGATATAGAGGCTTAGAATCTAAATATATATAATATATGCATGGTATAATAAAACCTAAGCAGAAGAGTTAAAAAGCAATTAAGGCAAAACCAAGGAACACAAACTGATACAAGGAACTGACTGAGGCTAGTAACTATCAGTAGAGCAGATGGGAGAGCATCAAGGTGGATGTTGCATTAACCAACAAAGAATACTTACCTGGAGGAGGACATGGAATAGGGGTGTCTGGGTGGCTCAGTCTGTTAAGAGTCTGCCTTCGGCTCAGGTCATGATCCCAGAGTCCTGGGATCAAGCCCCACATGGGGCTCCCTGCCCAGGGGGAAGTCCACTTTTCCCTCTCCTCCCTCTCTGCTCCTCTCCCTGCTCATGCGCTCTCTCTCTCTCTCTCTCTCTCTCTCTCTCTCTCTCTCTCTCTCTCTCTCTTTCTCTAATAAATAAAACCTAAAAAAGGAGGAGAAGGAAGGCATGGAAGAGTGGATATTGAGTGTTTGAAAGAAGGGGATTTAGGACTTAAGTTGAAGAAGATGGGAAGTGAAACTGATGCTGAGAGACAGGAAGTGGTAAGATGAGTATAAAGACTTAGCATTAAACTATGTCAGAATAGGTGCAGTGGGTTAAGCAGAGTGAGAGATCTAAAGAGTAAGGCGGTCCCAGTTAGAAATTAGTACACTACATTTAGTGTGCTAAAATTAAAGATTTCTCTGATGGAGTAGATTCAGGATAACGCCACAGGAGAAAATTTCTAAACAGAGAAATTAATAAAGTTTATAATTGTCAATGTTAAGTTCGGGATGCCAACCGTCATCGCCTTCCCTGGGATTCTGGCTGATAGAAACAAGCCAATAGGATCAAAATCTCAGCTCGTTTATCGCTGTCTCATGCTCTCCAAATGCCAAGCTTCATGATAAAGTGAAACAGAATCACACTGTGCTGGTACCTGAGACCAAACTAAGGGCTTTCAACCACCTGCCCCAAACACTCTTTATGAGCCACTTGTTGGGAGTGTTAAGTTTGTAAAGCAGATTTTAACGTACCCATTTGGGTTTTCCTATCAAAATGAGTCATGAGTAGAATGGAAAGTGAAAGAGAGAGTAGTGACCTTCAGACCTGATTATGCTGACCATGTAGAAAGAGGAAGTGGAGAATCATCCAATTCCCTTTGCAACAGGTCTTGAAGCAGATAAAAATGATAAAGGGAGAAAGGAAAGGGGAAAGCAGAAGAGAAGGAGAACACGAATGTGACAGAGATCCATGTCCCATTTTTGAAGCTAAATAAGAGTAACCAGCAAAAAAGAAAAAAAAACCTAGTCCAGTGGATGTCAAGTTCTGCTCCATTTTACCGACGTATTAGCCACTCCTTCTCCTTTGGAGACACAAGCAAGAGGAGGAGATTCTCTCCACAACTGTCTCCTTCCTAATAGAGGGGAGAGCCAAAGTCCCCTCCCAAAGAAGCATGAATATGGGAATTTACAAGTCTTCCCAGCATTTGAAATGCTGTATAGCTCATCTACATGTATGCCATTGTCATCCATGGTCAAGGTAGAGTTACAGTTTAAAGAAGGTAAGTCTGTGTAAAATTTGCAGATTTATCACATTTCTAAGAAATTTTATCCACTAGGTTATAATTCTAGACCATAATTTTAAAACCATAAACCCTAGAGTAAATGATTCTCTTGGCTTTCATATGCCTTGTCTCTCTCAGCAAAGTATTCTCTGAGACACATGAAGATGACAATGCCTAGTTTTTCCTTATAGTTGAAACCTAAGAGTGCTTAGTGTTGGTCATAACTGCACTTAAATTACTAATCTACCTCACTATCATAAATATCTTACATTCCGGAGGTTTCAACTTATGTAGGTTTACACATTGCCTTATTACAGTAAATGGGTTCTGATCATTTCTCGACATTATCTACATATTTAAAATGTATAGAAAAAAAATTCTGATCCCAATGCATCCATTACAATATCATAAACTAGGTTTTTAAAAACAACTGTCTATTCTTATCCAATCTCCTTCTCAGCTACTCTGCTACCTGACATCAATCCTAGTTACATAAATTTGCCCTTCAGCTGCCTGCCCCACTTTTCTGTTGCCTACACAGACTCTCACTGCTTCATGGGCAGGCACTTGCCTCTTCGTCTATTACCTGTCTCTGGCCTTCTTTCCCAAATGTAACCCACAGCCTAATGAGAAACAATGTGGAATGGCAGAGAGTTTGTATGACTTGGGGTTGGGATCAGACAAGTCAAATGGTTCAAAGTGTTCTACCAGCCACTAGAAATATGTATAAAATATCTAAATATTCTGTGCTTTAGTCTCCTTGGCTATTAAATACATATACTTATGTATTAAATATATATGAAAATCTGTTAATCTATATTAAATACATATGAGAATATATGTATTCTCACTGTAGCCTTGTTGTATAGAATAAATGAGATAATGCATACAAATAGTAAAACATCCAGCAGTGCCTGCATATGGTAGGCAGTCAGTGTTAATTCCCCTTTCAACAAAATGTGGGTACCATTTTTGAAAAATTGCCAACTCTTGTCACCCTGTCTGAACATCACTCACTCTGCCCGTGTCAGTGACTTGCTTTTTGTACAGAAAATCTGTTTTCAAGACTTCCATTGAAAATGACATTTTCCCAACTCCATTGCCAGCTTGTTGAGGGCTAAGTTCAGCCCACAGGAGGTACTGAAGAGACACAAGAGCACAGGAAGAAAGGAGAAGCCAGGGTGCTGGTCACCTTTTCTCCCTTCTTTGAGTATCATCTCCAGCAGCAGCAGCAGCTCCCACTGGACAGGCTGTCCCTCTATGGTCCCAGCTTCCTCTTATGAGGCTGTGAGAGAAAATCCGCTCATGCCTCCCATAGCTTCTGACAGCTTGCTGGCAATCTTGGTCATTCCTTGGCTTGTAGAAGAATTCCCTTTATCTGTGCCTTTATCTTCATATGACGTTCTCCCCATGTTCATGTCTGTGTCCAAATTTCCCATTTTTATAAGGATACCATTCATATTGGATTAGGGACCCACACTACTCCAGTATGACTTCACGCTAACTAATTATATCTGCAATGACCCTATTTCAGATCACATTCTTGGGTACTTTGAGTAAGGACTTCAACATAATAATTTTATTTGGAGGGACACAATTCATCCCATCAGACAGGCTAGAGTGCACGTGAAGAATGTAATTTTTTAAAGGTTGTTGCAAAAATCTAGACACTTTTTTGAATATAATCTTTATGCTATAAAAATAGAAAACCTGCAAGCATCTTCCTTTCTTTGCTGATCATTTGGAAGAGAAAAGAGAGAAAATTCAAATGTAATCAGGCCTTCCCTTTATTCATAACCCTAGGTACTAAGTGATTTGTGAAGATATCAGTTTACGTTTCATTTATATTATGGTACTGAATGACGTAACTGTATATAATTTATAATAGCTCTTCCAATTAGTTGGGTTCCTTCAAAAGACAGGTCACCCAGAGAGGGTCTGGAAGCGTGTTAATTAGAATCAAATAAGACAGATTGGCATTACATGACACCCCTATGAAAGGCATGGTAAAATCAAAGAAAGAAGAGATTTACTATAAGCAGTTACAGAAAGAAGACAAAAGAGGACACAAGTAAACTGAAACTGATGCCTTGCAATCCAAGAAAGAAGCAGACCAAAATATTATTGCTTAAAGCAGCCTCTTAAGTAGAAAAGAAGTAAAATGTTATTAACACAGAAACAAAGCTTAAAACCAAATGGGAGGGAAATGATATAAAGACTTCAAAAGCAAAGTTGTTACAATAAAGTATTTCAAATGTATGCTTGCATTTTGCTTGAATCAAGAAAATCACTGATATTATATATGGGATTATATACGGGAGGGGTAAAAGCAGGTTGTTCACAACTTCCTCTCAAGCCTAAGCACCTATTTATGGTGTAGGTTTTGGAGAAATAATTTTCTAGAAAAGACTGCTTAGGAAAAGTACAAATTTCTTGAGATCTGGCCAAATTCGACCCCCAAATCTTTTAATTTTGAATAAAGATAATAGAAATTAGGAATAACTTCATTTTCAATGACTTTGAAAGAAGCGGAGACTTGAATTTACCTTTGGGGCGCACACTTCCTTTGATTTGATTTGATTTTAAAACCACTATAGTAAATATTTCTAGTAAAAGAAATGCAAAACAGAGCTCCTTTTCTGAAATGAGGGACTTTGCTCTAAGAAAGTAACCGGCTCTGTATGATTTTATGAAACAGTTGCTTTGTTGTAAGAATAATGCCTCTCTAGGTCCATGTATCCTCTTGAAAAAAATTTGGGATGGGATGCCTCAGTGGCTCAGTGGGTTAAAGCCTCTGCCTTCAGCTCAGGTCATGATCTCAGGGTCCTGGGATCGAGCCCTACATGGGGCTCCCTGCTCAGCGGGGAGCCTGCTTCCTCCTCTCTCTCTGCCTGCCTCTCTGCTTACTTGTTTTCTCTCTCTCTCTCTCCCTCTGTTACATAAGTAAATAAAATCTGAAAGAAAGAAAGAAAGAAAGAAAGAAAGAAAGAAAGAAAGAAAGAAAGAAACATTTGGAGTAATAGTATATAATCCAGTGATTCTCTGGTAATTAATATTTGTTGGGGTGTGTGTGTGTGTGTGTGTGTGTTCTAATTCAAACAGTTGATGTCAGGAGATCAGGAATTAAGACTGGGAAGACTACAAAATCTTACATTCTCCTTAAGCAAGTGGACAATCTATAAGAAGAAATAAGTCTACATTTGATGATTTGCAACTGAACCTGGGCAGTTTGTAAAGTTTATGCCAAGGAAAATAACACAGATCTTCGCAATAAACTCATGTCAGATTATGCATTCTAACATGAGTGCACTGTTGGAGACTAAAGGTAAGGACAAGTTCTAAAGATAGGAGATAGCTAGTGAGTAGATAATCCCGAAATGGAGATGATTTAGGATTTAGAAAAAAAAAAAGACTTTATCTTATACTGGGATGGAGAAAATGTCTCCCGTTGCTGGGCTTTAGACATGTGCAGAGGGCTGGTACTACTCAGTGCACAAATATACTGAAGTCTTCCCAGTGTGGCAGTGAGAGAAAACTTCTCTTTATGATATACCCAGCATCCAAAAAATCATACCCAGTATTGAATCCAGTGTAAAGTGGGCCTGTTTTGGGCACCATCTTGTTATCCTTAAGTCTTAAAGAACAATTTGTTAAATACTACAATCTGGTCTTTATCTGTGTTGTGGAACGTTCAGAGCAGAACCTATGTCCATGTTTGGGACCAAGTAGTGAAAAGAACGGTATCCTTATTCTTCCTCCTAAAGGTTGAATATCTACAAGAGCATTTTCCCAAGGAAGGTCAGTTTTTCCAGAACTGCAGCACATGATAGGCAGCAAAGCAAACAGGAGGTCTCAATTGGTGACTACCAGAGCAATACCAGGCATAGAAGAACTTTATTGGAGAGTAGTGGAGGAATTAATTCTCCTAATTTCTAGAGGGAAAGGATATCTAAGGAAGATGGGAGTTTGGGGGTTAAGTTCCCATTATTTTTCATAAGGCTATCTCCCAGCCCCCCCCAAAAAAGACATTTCAGTTAAGTGTACTTAGAAGTTTCTAGGCTTTGTATTCTGTTTTCTGTATAGTGTTATTGATTCATCTTTGAGAAAGATGCTAATGTACGCTGTTCTCATTAAAACATGTTTTTCTTAAAAAAATGGATTTTAGAAGGAAAGATAATAGTACATTCATCTTTTCATTGCACTTGAAAAGATAAAATCTCTAAGTAATTTTAAAAGTTTTTTAACTCATTTCAGAGGAAAGTTTTCTTTTTCTCTCTTCCCAACCACTCTTCCTCCCACACTTTAAAGTTTTAACCAGTCCTGGAGCATGGTTGAAAACTCTAGAGTTTCACCTCCTCTCCCTGCCCACTCTTTGATAAGCTTGTTAATGAGTAATGAAACAACCAAAAGGTGAGGAGAAGAAAGAAAAAGAAGAGAGGTTAAGGGGCCAGAATAATCAACACACTAATTAATCTCATCTGACTAATCCTTGACTCATAGAGAAACATGAGAAATGTCCCCAAATATTAACATCATTCTGATTAAATAGACTATTGATATCCTCACAAGGGAAAGAAGGGGGGAAAAAAACCACCTTTGCTGTAATTACCAAGTATAAAGCATTCAGGGAATATATTTCAGGCATAAAAGGTAAAAAATAGTTTAAATTTCTTTCAGGCATCTTCTAGCAGTAATGTAGGCGGAAAGAA
Organism: Ailurus styani; assembly: GCA_002007465.1. NCBI lineage: Eukaryota > Metazoa > Chordata > Mammalia > Carnivora > Ailuridae > Ailurus > Ailurus styani. Next base: position 3,842,470 of record LNAC01000104.1, on the reverse strand, counting down.
ATTGGGGAAGGGCAGGTAACATGTCATTTCGTCCATCTTTGTGTCTCCTGACAGAGCAGCCCTTGCATTTTCAGACCCACTATTGGCAAGCCTACAAAAAAGAAGAAGCTATTTTGCTGAGAAAATACACATGGGTCCCATATTTTTTCCAATAAATACGTTCTGTGAAAAGTGCATAAATCAGATTTTTTAAAAAATATACTCCATTCTGTCTAAAGAAATTGTGTAATATTTTTCATAAAAGTAAATGTCATTTTAGGGTAATTACCCTATAATATTTTTTTAAATTAAAAAAATATTTTGAGGCTTATCTGTGGAGTCACAAATAAGTAAATGTCCAAAAAACTATTCTACCTGTGCCCCCTTGAGAAAAGGCCAATTAGAAATGTGTGGACTAACACTTTTCCAGTATTTACTAATAAGATAGTTTACCAACCTGAACAGAAAATTTCAGCCTCGCTCAATCGCTAGTGCATCCCATGCTTTACTAAAAGAAAATGCTTGGGCGCCTGGGTGGCTCAGTGGGTTAAAGCCTCTGCTTTCGGCTCAGGTCATGATCCCAGGGTCCTGGGATCGAGGCCCACATCGGGCTCTCTGCTCAGCAGGGAGCCGGCTTCCTCCTCTCTCTGTCTCTCTGCCTGCCTCTCTGCCTACTTGTAATCTCTCTCTCTGTGTCAAATAAATAAATAAAATCTAAAAAAAAAAAGGAAGATGCTTTATTTGATTTAAGTTCTCCTCCTTATCTAAAGTCACAGCCGATTAGTGTCAGGGCTGGGTTTCAAGTTTGCCCTTAGTTTCTGGCCCAATGTTCTATCAATGGTACTGTGTCGTCTTCAACACTGTTCTGTTTGAACCCTGGGTTGTGAGTACTTCCCACATTCAAACATTCCCCAATCTCTCTCCATACCTGCTTTTTCTACTTTCTAACCTGTTTCTCCACATCCTCCCAATTTGTTGTTGTCCATGATGTAGCCCGATGATGCCCCCTCAGAGATAACCTTAAGGAGAATTCGTTAAGGTTAGACTAAAAAGATTACCAGTGCCCAGTTCTAATTTCTTATTTCTTGAGGAAACCATTATGCCTTTAAGGATGACAGGTCCAGTGGTTTCAGGGAAACAGTTCCAGTGTCCGACAACCCCAGGAAGGAAAATCTTTCTTTAAGAAAAACTCAAAGTTCACTCCAAAAAATGGATATAATACAGAAGTGACAAAAATATTATTTTTTCTTTCTTATGCCTTTTTGTTGGTTTGCATTTTTCCTAGACCAAGTGGAGAAATTCGTTTTAAATGATGTACACCCACTAAGATCTGACCTGATTAGTTCATGCACTACAGAAAGAAATTATTGTGTTTAAATGAGTGAAAACCTTCTATGGTTAACTCTGCTCCCTTCATCAGGAGAAAAAAAGAGGAAGGGAAGAAAAACTGGTAGATGACACCTAATAGACATCTCAGAATTTATTGGGACTTTATTAAAAAGTGGGAGAATATATACAGCTTTACAAAGAAACTTCATTATGAAGCTTCCATGGCATTTTAAGTTTCTATATAGCCGTAAATATCTGAGAGGAAAAATAATTAGAGAGCAACATGAGGTGTAAGTACCTGGTCCAGGGTATACCATTCCGTTTGACTAAAGAGAACTACTCAGGTTCTTTTAGGGAAAACATATTTGACTTCCCCAAACCAGTTACAAAACCAAATTCTCTCTGTGTTAAAGAGGAATGGAAGAACAGAAGGGAATGGGAAAACATTTGTCATGCTAGTCCCTCTCTAATGCTTTCCAGGACCTATTTATCTCTTGCTTATTATGTAGTCTATAAAGAAGATACAGTCTCTAAAAGCTGTCCTGCAGCTTTGAGGAACAGTGAGGAGTCGTGGTCTATGGACCCCACAAAAAGAACCACTTTCCCCTCCCTGGAATCAGGTATGGCTCCCCATGGCTGCTCAACCTTAGAAACTTGTGGCATGTCCACGGTCTGGGGAACTACCAAGGTAATTTTGCTCTGGATAAAACTCAGAGAGGAGCTCTTCTTCACATGCTATTGATCACAGATGGAAATCTATCTTCCTTAACTGGTTATGCTGCCCTTTAAAGTCTCCCACTTCAATGTAATGGGACAGAGAGAATATTTTTCCATGTTAGGGGGTGAAAGTTTTTCCGATGCCTCCCAGTTGCTCTTTTCTTACAGAAACCAAAATTCAGATTTCCTTTGGGTGCAACAGACATCAAGAAATAAAAAAGAATGGTCTCACATTATGTAATGCAAAATGAGATCCAAATAAATCAGATGTCAGAAATCACCCACGGCAGAGAAAAGCTTCCTTTTTGAAATATTTTGGCACCTGCAAGAGTAAAAGGATTGCACAGACAACCTGAAAAAAAATTATTACACAAAAATTAATTAAATAATATATTCCTTACAGGCTCGTCCTGAAAATATAGGTTGTGGGCTGCCTGTTCAAACACAGTACTTTGGGAAATATGCTTAACAAAGGAAGAAACAGTAATCACACTTGTAAAAACAAATTGTAGCTGGTTTGAGTGCCGACACAATACAGACTCTGCTTAAATTACTATAATTTGAGCAAAGCAGGTATGAAGGGATGTAACCATTATGAATGCTTCTGTTGGAAACAGTCAAATAATTTTTGACTTCAAAAATATCTCCTGAACAGAAAAAGATTACCTTAAGTCCTAATTCAAATGGGTTCTAATTCATTTTATTAGAAATAAATCCCAATATAGAATTTCAGCGGACTAATCATTTTTATTTTAAATGCCATTTTTTTCTTCTGAAATTTTCCCAATGTTTCTTCCAAAGATAATGAAATTCTCCCCAAAATAAGTTAGAAGGTGATGTATGGGAGCGGATTAAGGGAAAGTACGTGCCTCATTCTTTGAAAAGGTACATTTTTATATTTCTGCAAATACTAAATAACAGAGATGAAGAACTGAACTTCATATAGTACACCTGTGTGAAATATTAATGAGACAAGTTCCCAACCTGTAACTCTTCAATGAAAGTTAGCTAGGTAGGGAAATTGGCTCAGGAACATCTAATGTATTGGTTGAAATGTTAGAGGTGATGTTTAAAGTTTGTAGCCTGTCAACGTGAGTAAGAATGTATGCTAGTTCACTTGCTGCAATAGCTTACATCTTTTTCTGGATTTTTCTTGATAGCTGGACAACTAAAATAATTTTAGCAGATAAAATTCTCTAAGTTGTACACTCGATGTCATTACATGCTTCTTGGTCTTTCTCCTAAAATGAGAGAACTCTTTGTCCTATAGATAATCTTGCCTTAGGCAGAAAGAAAGGAATGGGCAAAATGTTCAAAATTTTCTTTGACACTTTATTTTTTATTCTGACTGTAGTATGACTAGAGACCTAGACTTCTCTGTAACCCATTGCTATGGATAGTAATGTGAATTTAACACTTCCATAATAAAAATTAAAAAACGTGGATCTTAATGTGAATTTTAAAACACCACAGCGCAAAGGAGAAAGCATAATTCTTCCCAGAGAGATTTAGAAGACTTCCCTAAAGGGATGACATTTGAGCTCTGAAACATGCATAGGAATTTTCCAAGTGAAAAAAAAAAGGGACAAAAGAAATTTCAAATTTGAGGAATAGCATGTGTAAAAGCTCATGGTCCTACAAGGGTATAGTGTACTCAGGAAATGACTAGCTTTTCTGACCAGCTATGCAATCAAATACATGAGGAGCAATGATGGGTTGGAGCCAGCATATTTGCATGCCAATGTGAATTTATTCTCCAAATAATAGCATTATGAAAATTCTCAATTTTAAAAGGTGATTCTAAATATGCCTAGCTCCACCCTGCCTTATAATGCTAGAAGGGCACAAAATACACCTGCCAACTGAACTGCCAAACTCGATAGAGTATACTCTCTTGAGCAGAGAAATTGCAGGTGCCTTCATTAGAAAGGAATAGGATCCAAAATTCTGGAAAGGAAATGAAATAAAGTAAATGTTGCATTCACAAAAGACAGATACCATTACATGAAAAATTTACATAGAGGAAGAAATGTTATTTCTTCAGATTAGCATTGGGTGGACTAAACTGCGTCCATTAGACTGTGTCTGTACAATACCATAGCAGGTATTTGAAAAGGGAGGGATAAGAATATGAGTGACTGGGCCTAAAAACAAAGGCTATTGGCTGCTTTTTCCCATGTTTGGAGGGCTGCTAGAAAACCATTTGGTACATATAATAGATTCTAATGATCTTACTCTGAGACTACTTGAACCATTCACTCAGTTTGGCCCAGTCATTAGATCATTTCTCTGCAGGTGGAAAATTCCCATAATAAGTAGAATATCATGGGAGGCTTTGTTTTTCTTCATTTAAATTCAATTTAGGTAATGTAGACTGTATTATAAGTTTCAGATGTAGAATTTAATGATTCATCAGTTGCTTACAACACCCAGTGCTCTTTCCAACAAGTGCCTTCCTTAATGCCCATCACCCATTTACCCCCATCCCTCCACCCACTGCTCCTCCTGCAACCCTCAGTTTGTTTCCTAGAGGTCAGCATCTCTTGGGATTTGTCTCCCTCTCTGTTTTCATCTTATTTTATTTTTCTTTCCCTTCCCCTATGTTCATCTGTTTTATTTCTTAAATTCCACATATGAGTGAAATCATGGTATTTGTCTTTCTCTGACTGACTTATTTCACTTACCATCATATCCTATGGTTCCATGGAAGGCTTTTTTTAAAAAAATAGTATGGCCAGATGTGTTTCTTAGACTATAAACATTGGTGACAATGTAAAGAAAGGCCTAGAGTAGAGAGAACTACTAGGCTCTATGATGCATAAAGAGTGAACAGAAACTAGCATGACTTCAGTGATGGTTTGTAGAAGGAATAAAGTCACGAATGAGCAATTAATAGCTGATTACTGCTGCTACTTGTCCAGAGCCAATGAGAATGAAAAACTGAGCTAGCAAAAGCCAAGTCAAGCTGCTCCAACAGTTTAAACCATTTCCCTCCGTGTACCTGCCAGGATATTGTGTAGCTTATGAGAGGACCCAGAAGAAGTTAAGTGAGCCTGGTCAGAAGGAGATTTAATTGTGCAATTTTTTAGGAAGTATTTGGAAGGAAGGAGAGCAGAGCATTGTTTTTATGGAAAGAAAGATGGATTTCAAAAATACCTTGAAAAGTCAGCACCTGTTCTGGGATAAATAATTACAGGCATAATAGAATGCCATTTAGAAAGTCATCACATGAGGAGAAAAAAAAATGAACTCAGATGTATTATTCTTTTGTGGGTACAGAAAGTGTTTGAGGAAACATCACATCGACTTGGCCATTAGCCTTTCAATTTCTTTCTTGGCTGGTAATGATTAATAATTGCGGCACAACTCAGGATCATTAAGGAATTTTTAAATCATCTATTGAGGCTCATGAGTGATATATACATACATTCTTTAGCTATTCCTTGAATATCAAAAATTTTAAATCTAGTACTTTTAAATGTCCTAAAAGGAAACTAGTTATTTAAGAATATCCTGTGATAGATGTTTGGTAAAGAAAGAATCCTTTGGTAACATGAGTAATTCCCCCATATTTATAGGTTAGTCACTTTGAATTTTCATGTACTGAATTATGCTTTCTTAAAGGGAGTATATCCTGACTAGCAATGATTTTTATGTTACAAAGTGTATATCTTATACTTATTTCAGATTTCAGTGCAAAATGAATGCAAATATTATTCCAATCACCTTTATACTATAAATATGCTGAAATATCTTATCCAATGAAAAACTCCCTACTGCTAAATACATGTTTTCATGAAAAACAAATTAGATACATTTTCCTAAGGAGAAGAATTTAAATGTATTCTTTGAATCATGCTCCACGATTTTTTTTTCCCAAAGCAGCTTATGCTGTTCCTTACAAAGTCAATGTTTACCAGTATATTTATACGATTTTCTTTCTTTTGTTTTCCCTCTATTTGGCAGAACACACAGTACTATATAGGCATGTGTCTGAATATTTAGCCATAGTATGCCAGGAGTCCACACAATGCTTAGGACTGTTTAGTTTAACAAAGAATGTGTGGTTTTTCATGTGCTGGCACATTTGTATGAATGGCTCCAAAAACTCTATTAATGGCAGAACATACTTGTCACTTGAAATTTACAAAAGCGCAATGAGTTTAAACAAACCACCACCAACTTTATAAATATTTTTTTAACTTGATGAAAAAAAAACACCAAAAAAACAAAACCCTGATGAGTATTGGAAGCATGAAGCAGTACATCGGAATTTAGGGAAACAAACTCTAGGGCCACATCTTAGTGGTTGCCTTTTGAATTTGTCCATGCTCTGCTTCTAACAAAGAGATTAACATGAAGCTCAAAATATGATTTATGACCTTCCATATATGTCATTTATAAATGCTGGAACAATGGAATATTCAATAGCCAATCTGCCCATAGTTGATATCTACTTTGTGATCTTTGGGTTGTGATAGTGTGCAATTGAATTAAGGAAACATTATTCTAAAACAAGGTAATTACTGGATTTAAACATAATAAATTATTTCCTCTTACGTAGAAGAGAAGTGATGAGAAATTAGCTTTTCTGTCTTTGAATTTTTATGGATAACAAGAATTTCTAATACTGAGGCAGGCAGATGTTTGAAGCATTTGCCAGTAAAAACTGTGTTATAAATGTCCAATAAGCTATTTTACCTTTCTTGAAAGGTTTGCCTTTTCATCTCCACTTGTGCTTCTCAAACTTTAAAGAAACATCTGGGACGTAGTTAAAACTGAAAATTCTAACTCAGTTAAATCTGGGATGGTAGCCTGAGATTCTGCATTTCTGACAAGCTCCCAAGTGATGTCATTTTTGTTTGCCTGTGAACTACAGTCCAAGGATATGGAAGATTTTCAAAATTTGGGGATCTAGTCTGTATCATATTTAATGATGGGTGAGTTATCTTTTCTAAACTTCATTTTACATGATTTACTCGCTATTCTTTGCAGGCTTGTAAGGATAAAGCAAGCATAAAGACTACATAGTGGGGGAGGCCTGGGTGGCTCAATCGCTTAAGCATCCAACTCCTGATTTCAGCTCAGGTCATGATCTCAGGGTGGTGAGGTCAAGTTCTTCACTCAGCGGGGAGTCTGCTTGAGATTCTCTCTCTCCATCTCTAAATAAATAAATAAATAAATAAATAAGATACTACATAGTGGCATGAAAATAACTACATGGTGGTAAGAAAATAACTACACAGTGGTATGAAAATAACACAAGCTATATAAGATAGATCTCAAAGACCTGTGTCTGGATAATAGTTCCTCTGTGCGCATGTGCACAGTCTTTGTCCAGTTCCATCAATTCCCTGAACCATAATTTCCTCTTGTGTAATTTGGGGATATGTCCTATCTACTTCATAAGGATGTTGGAAAAACAACAATGGCAATGTGTCTCATGTATATATAGTGATCCCTCCCCACATACAGGAGGCCAGGTGGTTTGTGGGGTCAGGGAGCAGGAACAGGGAGCATGGATTTTCTTGAATCACCACTTTGTGTTCCAGAGATTATTAGAACTAGGCAGATCAATTTTAAGAAGGAATGCATATTAAAGAAGAAGGAGAAGGAGAAGAAAGAATATATATATTGAGATTCTGAATTTTTTTAAGATTTATTTATTTATTTATTTTAGAGAAAGAGAGAGTGGCAGGGAGGGGCAGAGGGAGAGGGAGAAAGAGCCTTAAGAAGACTCCACACTGAGCACAGAGCCAAATGTGGGATTCAGTCTCACAGCTGTGAGACCATGTCCCGTTTCCACAGTATAGTGGTTATCACGTTCGCCTCATGACTGTGAGATCACGACCTGAGCCAAAACCAAGAGTCAGATGCTTAACTGGCAGTGCCACCCAGGTGCCCCTAGATTCTGAAATTTTGTTTCTTGATAAATACTCATGCCCGAGTACCTCCTGAAAATTCATCATGTGCCTTCAGGGATACCCAAAGACTTCCATGTTTGAAGATTCCTGACCTGGATTACCCTTTTTTAGTTATTTTCAGGGATAATACCTACCTTATTTTCAATATACAAATCTAAAAATACTGCATTCATGAAGTTTTCATAGTCCATGTCCTACCCACTCTCCCCACAGCAAAAACACACAGTTGGATGTGAATTTTCTTTCTTTTGAAACCTAACGTTAAGATTCTCTTCAAAAGATCGTTTTTTACAGGACAGATCTTTGGTGTAGATATGAATTACATTTTTGTATTCCCCTATTAAATAGTAAACTCCATAAGAGCAAGATCTGTGTAGACATTCTGTGACCCTGAAATATTTAGCACATTGTTAATACATGTCAGGTACACGTATAATTTTAAGCTCTCTCAACACATATTTATTCATTATAAATTTTATATGTATATACTTGCTATTGTATTAAAATAGCATGCACATAGAAAACGTAATTTTTTAAGCATATAAAATTATGCAAAATAAAAAATAGAAATGTTAATATTTTTGTCCCATCCCCCAAATGTGCTGGTTGAAGTTTGGAATTTTCTGTCCTAGAGAATATAAAATAGATAAATACTAATTTACTTGCTGCATGACTATATATCTAATATCAGTATAATTCACTGCGATACTCTTCTGTGTAGATTCTCTGCAATTGTTCTCCTGAGTTTGGGAAGCAGAGAGAGGGAAAGAATCTGAATCAGGAGCTCTTCCTACTTCTTGTAACACCAAAGTTGATGGAGAAGATGAAATGAGGTGCCGGAGAGGAAGACAGACGTGGGGAAGGAGGGAAAGAGAAGGCAGAGAGGAAAGGAACAATGAGGGAGTAGAGAGAAAGAGAGGGTACATGGGTGAATCCCCGGTGTGGAAGGAACAGTAAAGCCAGCTGAGCCCCACTTCCACTACATGTCAGATAGATAAATTAACAGTCTTTGTGACTCTTGAATAGTGAAAACAGTGTGCCCAGATCTGGCAAAGATTCTCCTAAAGCTTCGGTGGCATCAAAGCAGAGAACTTTTGGATTCAAAGGACCACCCAGAATTGTACCTGGGTACCTCAGCAATCCTACAGTCGTCTGCCAGTTCAGGACATGACACAAGGCCCTTCTATTCCCAAGGTTTCAATAGAAAACACGACCCCTAATGATGACTCAGGTGAAATTTTATGTCAACAGGACTGGATAGGATTGCAGTGTCAAAATGGAGGTAATTTAAAACAAGATGTAATCGTTCTTGCACACGTGAGTAGATACACCCTCATATTTCTAACTGCTGCAGATGCTATCTTGAATCTACCTCTTTTCTGAATCATGTTTTAACTGTCACTTTTGACGGTACTCTTTAATTCTTCTATTTCTTATTAGCAGCATTTAGAATGGTCCTTCATATGTATTATGCTCTCAGTAAAAATGTGTAAGGAATGAATTCATTTATTAGAGAGGGTTACTAGTCTTACAAATTATAGATATTTCCCTTTGATTTTTTAAAACAATCAAACAACACTTAACTGTTTTTCTATCACACTACTAGACACCCAACAACCAGGGTCATTAAAACCAAGGAGAGGTGTTAATATTCTTAGCAAAATTTAAACTAAATTAAGTGAAAACTAAATTAAATGAAAACTTTAATATCAAAAGTAGAAAATGATTGTGAAGCCAACTCATGGTGACCATAAGTGACAGGTACTATCACATAAAGGCTAAATGCCAAGTGGTTAAAGTAATTACTCTACAAGTAATTACCATGGAAATAGAATCTTTTTTCATAATTACAAAGCCGTTTATTTTTTTTTTCCTTCTGGAGAGGTTCTGATATGCTGTCCATGCTACCAAATGTCTTTGCTAATAAAAAAGCTAAATGTGTCTTTTGGTTTATCATTAAGTAAAATCATCTTTCTAGGTGAGATTAACACTAAAGAAACTAATTACTATTTTAATAGGAAGTGAGGATAGTTACGGTACATTGTGAAACTTTTAAAATAAGTTGATTATTGAATAATTACTCTCTATGTAAAGTTTTGGTCATTCACACAGGTAACTCCGATCTCATCCAATAATTAAATCCTTCAGCATGACTTGAATCTGAATCTACTCATTGCATCCCCTCAATATTTGCTTAATATTTTCCACTGTTCCAAAATGCTTAATACAATTAAGTTTTCCATTTGGAATCTAGTTCTTCTGCTCCACAGAACAATAGAGTGTTCTGAGGAGTATCTTAAGGAAGAGTCAGATATCTTAAATCTCTGATAAAACAGAATTACTAACTTCTATCTACTTCCACCAGCTGGCAGTCATTCTAATCCTGCTTGTATATTTAAGAGTAGTGAAATGGTGCAAACACATACCTTATATACATCTACTAAAATCACCACGATGTCTTAAATACCCAATAAGCTAGACATATTTTATACCAGTGTCTTATGGCAAAAATTGTGTGTGTGTGTGTGTATATATAATATATATATTGCTAATAATAATATATATATTGCTAATAATAATATACATACTACTACTACTAATAATGCTAATAAAACTACTACTAATATATATATATAATACAAAAAATAATGGGGATATTGGGAAGAGCTCATGGATTACAGAGAACAATAGGAACACTAGAAACTAGTAGAAACTACTAGAAACACTAGAAATGGGGATCTTCTCTTCGTTTTGCCCACCATCCTCCTGGGGCTGTTAGCTCTGGTAGACCTAAGCCTTCACACACACCCCCCATGTTTCCCCTATCTTATTCACCACATCTTACATTATCAACAGGAAAAGAGAGAAGCACGGAACAGTGCTTTCTAAGAAGATATCTTTGTAATTGTTGTTTTCCAATGTGCTAAGAATATTTAAATTTGTATTGATGTATTTTTTATAACAAAGGCATAAGAAATTAAGAAAGCAAAGTCACTCTTAGGAGAAGTCTAATAACCCATAATCCTTTTCTATGTCTTACCAATAACTGGGTGATAATTTAATTTCATTTTCTAATTTATTAGAAAAGCACATCATTCCATGCCATAGGGGCTCACTGGATCACAAAAACATTCATATTTTGAGGCTTTATTAGAAACCCAATATATAAAGGGATCATTTATCACATGTATTTCCTAAAGCTAGATACTGTTCAGTCAATTAAATTTTGTGAGAAAATAATTTCTCATAACCTTGATCACCTTTTTTTCTTCCAGTGGAGCCCAACACATTTTACCCAGCAACAGCTTAACACAATGTATCTATGAACCATAGAGAGAAAATTTTAACCAAATATGGGGGTGGGGTATGGTCATATTGAGGTTCAATTGGGTCAAAAACAAGCTCCCAGAGGAGTATTAGGCTCAAGTTAATAAAGACATTTCTTTCATGAACTACTTGATCACGTACTGCAGGGGGCTGGATTTTAAATAAGAGATTTAATTTCTTTGCCTTAACGGAGTGTGTAAAACCAGATCCATTCCAGCTTGTATGTGTAGTGGGATGATTTACCTGGCCAGTTCTGTGGTTAAAGAGTTAGCCACCAATGACTGTCATTTAAGAGAATAACATAGAAATCTGTTTTACAGAATTTAGTAGTCTGCATTTCACAGCTTGGAGGTTCACTCAGTCTATAGATTCCTGGAGGATTAAAACCTGAATAGTCCACAGCTAAGCTTACATCAAATAATATGACCCAAACTATTGAGTGATATGAAGAGCTAAGTGGTCCTAGATGTTAAGTGAAAATCTCTTTCAGTACCCATATTTTACCCTAGAAATTTAACTGTGACCCAGTGTTATAGTTAGCCAGTTATAGTGATTAAAACTACATTGCTTCCCTCATTTATTGCCTGGAACTTTTGTAAATAGCCAGTATATCTCTTTTAGGAAATTGTACACAATTAATCATATGTTCAGAAAAATACAATATTTGCACTTATTAAAGGTCGTAAAGGAGTTTTGAGGAAGATATAGTATACACAACTTCTAGAGACTCTATCCTGAAAAGAATGCTTGCAATTATCTAAGATTTCATATAGAAATAATAATACTTTTTATAAAAAACCAATACAGCATGATGAAGAATGATCAGTCTAATGATACTTTTTGAGGACCTAGTCATCAGCCTTGTGCATTGACATCTTAGTACCTGCCTTCATGAACTTTTACAAATGTAAATAATATTTCAAATACACAACTATGTGCAAAAGTGGGTGTAAAAAAACCTACAAAAATGCCTTCGGAATCCTGAGTAAAAAGGTGAGAGAGAACTGGCACAGATAAAGATTCAAGGAAGAAGTAAAATTTAAGCTGGGCCTCAAACAATTGGATGGAATTTGAATAGGTAAAGGAAATTTGGAAGAATGGCCTTATTAAACAGAATAGGTTCTTGGGATTTTCACTTGCTGTCTAGAACAAGGAAGAGCCTCGCTAAGAAGTCCTACAGTGCCAGGAGAGATTAGATTAGATTAGATTAGATTCTCTCTGTTGAGGAATTTTTTTTTCCAGAAAAGATCTGTGTCTTTTTTTTTTTTTTAAGATTTTATTTATTTATTTGAGAGAGAGAAAGAAGAGCATGAGCAGCGGGGAGGGGCCTCCGGGAGAGGGAGAAGCAGACTCTTTCCTAAGCAGGGACCCCAATACCTGGCTGGGTTCCAGAATCCCAGGACCCTGGGATCATGACCTGAACCAATGGCAGATGCTTAACCCACTGAGCCATGCAGGCGCCCCAAAGATCTGTGTCTGTTTATACCCTGGTTAGTTAGAAGGAGCGACTAGATGAGTTTCACTAAAAATAAAAGTAAAAAAAAAAAGAATTGTCTATATCAAAGGCAGAATCAAGCATGGACCCAAAACATATTGACCAGGTTTGAAACAAGTGTAGAGCAACAGTTTACTTCCATAAAAAAGGTTAAAAATTCCAGCCAACAGGTATCATTGTATGTGTAAGCCAACAGAGAAAACAGTAATACAAAATAACATGATTTTTAAATGCCAGCAAAAATTAAACATCTTTAAAAGTTATTTTTTAAAAATGTGTCTTCTACTTCCTTCTACTAAAATTTATTTTTCATTAATTTTGCACAATTTGGATTAAACATGGAAACCATCACTTGTTGGAAGTACAATACAGATGTTTTAGATGATCCTGTGAAGTTGTATATACAAATCTTGGTAAGTTAGGTCTTTTTACTATTTGAAGTAAATCCTTAAATAAAGCAGAGAATATTTGCTTTTTATTTCTTAAATGCTTACTGCATAACTTAATTTTTTCTGTTTGAAGTTTAGGTGCTGCCAATTGTTATTAAAGTTGAATATGATACAGCATTCTCTTTAAGAAAGAAGCAAACATAAACCCTTCAGTGAGAATGAGATATAAATAAGCATCATAGACTACTAAAGCAGGGAGTGGAGAGATCTAAAGGTGGGACTTTAGGTATATTTCTAGCAAGTTGTAACATCAGATTCTCTTTTTCTCCCTATTATCCTAAAATAGTAACATTACTGATAAGTGGTATATGTCAAACTCTAATAACTGAAAGCACCAAACTTTTCTGAAACAGTCTCCTTCAGTCAGTGTCATTGGATAAGTGTGAAATAGTACTCTTTGGAAAGACTTTCAGAAATGTCTGCCATATTCAAAGAGCGAGCCAAAATTGATGTTATATGTATGCAATAAAATCCACCAGAAAGACCCTCTCATTGCCCTCATAAGTTGGAGTTTTCTTGTGTTTCTTCTAACTTCAACAAGTCTTATTTCTTTTCTCTCCCTCACCAAAAAGAATGACTCCTTTTGCTTTTTGCAAGTGAATTAATTTGAAGATTTCAGTTGAGTCCTTTACTTAAACTCCACAGATGGATGCCATATAATTGTTGCCACATTCTTGATTATCATCAAGATACATTGCCGTGATATCTTGAAATCCTTGGCAAATTTAATGGACATTTTATATAGTGCATCTTGGCTTGAAAATGTCAAGCAAAAAAAAAGTCAAAGCAACACAGTCTATATAAGCTCTCCAGTGAACATGAAGGGCTGCCTGAGACATGCAACTCTGACTGCCGGGTTTCTAATCACAAAGCTAAATGACTCGGGTGTTATCAAACTTATGTCTTCCAAGTACTCAAGTACTAAAATGACAAATCAAAGGGGTGGCTGTTAGCCTGAAGACACTTCTGTTCTATTATTTAAAGTCTGTTTTTTTTTTTAATGTCTGAGATTTCGATGTGGAAAAAATAATGAACTTTAAGAAATGTCACTTTTACTAACAGAAATTATGGCTTGAACACCTGAATATGAATATTAAATACAAAAAAGTACATTTAAATAATGTTAAGGTTGTGACACAAACTGACAAAAGCAGCAAAATTCAAAGTTAAGGATGACACTCCACCTTAACTCACCCCGTTACGAGGGGGAAAAGGGCACCGGAGTGTACAGCTGCAAACGCTATGTTGGCCTTCATTCTCTGCCGTCTGATTGTGTCAGACAGTATTTCACCCTTCCTAGTATTTAATTGGGTTTTGGCATTTGATTTTCTTCCTGTTGCTTATGAGAATATTGGGTGCCCATTTATAAAATGACATTTGGGAAGCCGACACATATTGATACTGTACTGTTAGGGGTCACTCTCAGGAGGAATATCATTTGAATTATTTAGAGAACCTGTGTGTGTGTGTGTGTGTGTGTGTAGAATACCTGCTATAAAACAGAAGACTAATAAAGGGGAGCCTGGGTGGCTCAGTCGGCTAGGTGTCCAAATCTTGGTTTCGGCTCATGTTGTGGTTTCTCAGTTGTGGGATGGAGACCCATGTTGGACTCTGTGCTCAGCATGGAGTCTGCTTCAGATTCTCTGTCCTTCTCCCTCCTGCTCATTCTCCTTCTCAAATAAATAAATAAAATCTTAAAGAAGAAACAGAAGAGTAATAAAAAAAACTAACAATTTTTGAGTGTTGATTGTGCCAGGTATTAATTCAAGCATTCATAGACCACTGACTTCTTCAATACACACACACACACACACGCACACACTCACTTCTAAGAAGAGGTTACCATTGTTATCATCATCATCATCATCTACAGATGAGAAAACTGAGGTACGATGACTTTGGCTAAGATCATATAGCTTATAACTTTGAGAGTCAGGATTCACACCTGGATTCCAAATAGTCAAGTTCTTAAAACCATGACCAACAAAAACAAAAGTAAGTAGGAAGGTCACTAGTACCTCAATCAGTATATTCTACAGCAACTACTACCCAGTTAGAGCCAATCAGATATTCTAGGTTCCATCAAGCAGGAATTCATTATATATCAAACACCTATTATATTCAGTGTTGGTGTATGTGCTTTTGATAAACAGAAGGTGGCAAAAGGAGCTAATGTTTATAAAGAACCTGCTACATGCCAGATGCTTCACTAAGGAACATGCATATGATATTTCTCCTAATTGTTTCAAAATAAGTCTATATTTGTATTATATTCTTGGTTTTAAAGATGAGTAAACTGAGGCTCAAGAAGATTAAATAACTTAAGAAGTCCACATATCCTACTGTTGCTGAATACCAGATGTGCAAACTTGTAAGATACCTAATGTCTCTGACTCTGGTCTCTCTTTTATTTTCCTTAATATGGAGATTTATTTAAAAAAACAGCAACAACAACCCAAAACTCATAAAATTACTGTGGTTCGCTCTGTCTTGCCTTTCCCAAGAGAATCCTACTGCTAATCTACAAATCAACAGACATTTGTTTAATACCAACAATATACCTACTAAGTTTTCTTGGAATTGAAGCTTTTGGGGATAAATTCATACTGGTCACAGTATACTATATAGAATTTGTAAGTGAAAAAATCATGATTAGCTGTAGCCAAATCTATAGATAGCCATCAAATAATAAAGCAAATATGGCATAAAAACACTGTATTATATTACTAAAAGAAACCTAGAGGGTATCTCAACCAAACTTTTTATTGATGTATAAACAGTTTTCCCCACAATTAGATAGCCTGCTTACAGCAAATCCAGGGTTAGAATTGAGGTCTCTGACTCCCAGGTGAAGACATTCTCACTTCTCTATTCTTTGTCAATTGTAGAAGCTATCTTTGCTTTAGAAATTCTGCAATATCTCCTGACTGTTGTCATGCAAATCTGTTGAGGCAAAGTTGTCTGACACTAATGACTATGATACCAAATGACACCACAGTGATTAAGAAATGAACACTCATCTAAATAAATAAATAAGTAAATAAATAAATAAAAATTTAAAAAAAGAAATAAACACCCATCTAATTCAAAATAGTTGGAATTATATTAGATCAGCAGGACATCAAATCCTTATAATGTAGGCTATCTGATGTAAAGATACAAGTTTTTCATGCATGGTCAGTTCTCACTCCTTCAAACCAAGGAAGGGAAATGAGGGTACAAGCGATCAGACACCGTGTCAGTCATGATGATAATAATTACCGAACTGGTCATTCTATTTGCTGTACTCCTGGAGCCAGGACCCACCCTTCTCTGCCCTGTTCTGGGCCATGATGGACTGCCCCACGCAAATGCAGGAGGAGTGTGGAGGCTTCCACTGTCTGTGCCTTTTTTTAGCAATTGCTCACCCCACCATGTTTCTCTCCTACCAGGGAGCTCTCCTCCAGGAGCTCCAGGTTGTCCTCATGTCCAGGAGCTCTATTTCCTTTCATGACATTTTTCTGGCCTGGGAGTGATGATGTAGATATTATTTTTCATCCATATACAGGGCATCTCACAGTAGCTGAAGCACACATTCTGACATGTTAAAATTGGCCATGATCACATGAACTTTGGTCAATAAATAGCCAATGACTTGTGTCACTTCTTGGCTAGCTTCTACCGTGTTCTCATTTCCCTCTGCCATGGTACCAAGCAATGTTGTCAAAGGAGTTGCATCTGCAGCCTGGGTCCTAGAAGGAAGAAAACAATGAGGACAATAAATATGTCCATAATGGCCATGTAGAATGAGCTGGAAATAAGTGGGTTTGGATTCATCTATTTGGAGTAACTTATTGCCCAAATGTAATGTATCTCAGTGGTTGTCAATTTTTGGCATCAATCAGAATTGCCTAGAGTGTTCACTAGTCCCATACCCAGTTTCCCTTTCAGGGTGTCTAAGATAAAACCCAAGAATTTGCACTTCTAACAGGTGATACCAATGCTGTTATTCCAGGGACCAGACTTTGAGAGTCACTGACCTAGTTCATTATGGCTGATATAGGTGTAATGCTTTCATGCTGTCATTAGCTTCTTATGGCCTCCGTTGCCTCCATTTGTTTCTTTAACACTGCCCATACCTCTACATGCCCACAGCACTCTGCACAGAGTGATTTGATTCAGTCCTCTTCAATTGAAAGCATCAAAGTGGAAATTTGTGCTAAGACCACTACTGATATATCCTGTGTAAAATTGCTCTTGATGTTGTTCAAAAACTCCCAGCCTAAGTTTTCACCTATGATCCACACAGCCATCTTGAAAGTTGATAGAGCAAATAAAACTTAGCAAATGAGGAAACTGAGGTTCAGGCAGACTGTGACTAACACCTCCTTGGTGGCTGATTTGTTTCAGATCTTGGATTGAATTTAGCTAGTGCCTACTTAAATTTTTTTCATGATAACATGTAATTGACAGTATTGCAATATATTCTATAATTTTCTTTTTGGTTTTCCACATAGTTATTTATTACATTTTTATTATATTTTACTGAAAAATATAATAGGAACTAGTTATAATTTCCAGAGAGGACAAGAATCACATTATAAGCTTTCTGAGAGATGCACAAAATAATAAATGTTCTGGGAACAAAATTAACTTGACCAGTGGTGAATTTAAGAAAGAATTGCAAGGCACTTAGCCATGGGATTTAACTACACCTGAAATTGATTTCGGTCTCTGATAATTTCAAATCAGGCACCAGAAGAATGCAGTAGGGTGTTTAACATTGAATTAGATGTTTCTATTATTAGTATAATACTCCTGGATTTCTTCCATCAGGCTCACTAATCACATAAATAAGTACAATAAATAATGAACTCGAAGAGGAAGTCTTTTTTTTTTTTTTTTTTTTTTTTTAAAGATTTTATTTATTTATTTCACAGAGGGAGAGAGATCACAAGGAGGCAGAGAGGCAGGCAGAGAGGGAGAGGGGTAAGCAGGCTCCCCGCCGAGCAGGGAGCCCGATGCGGGCCTCGATCCCAGGACCCTGAGATCATGACCTGAGCCGAAAGCAGAGGCTTTAACCCACTGAGCCACCCAGGCGCCCTCGAAGAGGAAGTCTTGAAGCATTTCACTTTTATGAGAGAAAATGTAAAGAAGGTGTATAAGCTTACCAGATAGCTTATACTGTATTTTTGTTAGAATTTCAATATCAAACACTAGGGATTATTATTATACAAGCATAAAAAATGTATGTAAAATGCTGTCTATTGCAATGAAAAACTGGAGATAATCTAAATGTCAATAATTAAGTAAATCATGGTACATCTATTCAATGGATGTGTATGTTATATATTTAAATAAAAGAATAGATTATAAAACAGTATGGAAATTATGCCTCCATTTTAAAAGTGCGCATGTCTTTGGGGATGTGTGTATATCCACAATTTTACCGTAAAAGTTTAGAAAAAAAACTAGTCTATATAGCAAAGTGTAAATAATGGTCATCAGCTTTAGGCAATTACAGGTGACATCTACTTTCTAACTTTTATCATATATAATTTCTGAATTTGTAAATTTCTGCATTACAAATGTTCTGAATTTTTGGTAGTAAGTAATATTACCTGTATAATATTTCAGTAATACTGTATAAGATCACAATATGGTGGTATTTCAAAATAAAGGAAAGAGAGAGGTGAATGTCACAAGGAGCTAAAAATAAGAATACAAAATAGATTTCTGGTCCACAGTGTATAAAGGGTAGCATGGAGTAAGAAAAATTTAATAATAATAGTAATGGCTAACAGACACATGAAAAAATGTTCATCTTCATTAGCCACCAGGGAATTTCAAATCAAAACCACATTGAGATACCACCTTACACCAGTTAGAATGGCAAAAATTGACAAAGTAAGAAACAACAAATGTTGGAGAGGCTGTGGAGAAAGGTGCATTCCCACCCTTTTACACTGTGGGTGAGAATGCAAGTTGGTGCAGCCACTTTGGAAAACAGTGTGGAGTGTCCTCAAAGAGTTAAAAATAGAGCTACCCTATCACCTAACAATTGCGCTACTGGGTATTTACCCCAAAGGTATAGATGTAGTGAAAAGAAGGGCCACAAGAAGCAATGTTCACAATAGCCAAACTGTGGAAAAAGCCAAGATGCCATTCAACAGATGAATGGATAAAGAAGATATGGTCCATATATACAATGGAATATTACTCAGCCATCAGAAAGGATGAATACCCAACTTTTGCATCAATATGGATGGGACCGGAAGAGATTATGCTGAGTGAAATAAGTCAAGCAGAGAAAGTCGATTATCATATGGTGTCACTTCTTTGTGGAATATAAGGAATAGCATGGAGGACAGTATAGGAGAAGGAAGGGAAAAATAAAGGGGGATAAATTAGAGGGGGGAGATGAACTATGAGAGACTATGGACTCTGGGAAATAAATTGAGAGTTTTAGAAGTAGGGGGATGGGGGTTAGCCCGGTGATGAGTATTATGGAGGGCACATATTGCATGGAGCACTGGGTGTTATATGTAAACAATGAATCGTGGAACACTCCATCAACAACTAATGATGTATTTATTGTATGGTGACTAACATAATATTAAAAAAAGAAAAAAATAACAACCAGCATAAAGAATTTTTAATAAAATTTCTGAAGACTATTTTTATTATGTAGTAATTTTCATTATGGAAATTTTGCATATATATAAAAATTCAGGAAGAAAATTAAAATTAAAATCATTGATAAAATTTTATTTGTTTTTAGGAATACACTTTTAGCTAATGTTTTTTAATTTAATCTACCAGATTAAAGTATATAATTATAGATTTCAAGCGTGCACAGTTGAATAAATGTTTTTTTCTGTCAAGGTCAGAAAGAACATGATGGAAAAGAAAGATACTACCAGTGTAGGTGAGGAACGAGAATTAGACATTTTAGGCTAGAAATACAAGGAATTATATCATCAGAATGGCAGGGAAAATATGACTAGGGCATTTCTTGAGTTTTCTTCTTGGTATAATGAACTAACAGAGTTTTCAAATGTAAAAACAAAAGAGAAGTGAGCTGATATGTAAAAATTGGTTTTTACCCAAAATTTAGGTCTACTGCTTTACATAAGGAAGGCCAATTAATGAAGGAAATCGCTAAAAGGGACAACGATGAAACAGTGAATAGAGAACTTCTAATGAAGACTCTGACTTTTCTATTTTTTCCTGTTTAATAAGTCCCCTTCCTGGTTGCTCTAGAAAGAAACTGGCTTGTTCCTACAGAAGGATTATCAGTGGTAGACACAGCCGTGCAGATCTGGCACACAGTGGTTTATTTTTTTCCAAATTTGCCAGCTCTCTGACCTCCCTCACCCCACAGTTTTTGCCCAGAGCCTCTCGAATCCTCCTTGGAGGACACATGATTTAAGCCTGGAACTTGCCTCTCCCACTCTTGCCCCCATGGGTGACCTGCCATCACAGGCAGTAAGAGTGTTTTTTCTCTGCTGTTCTCAAAGGAACATTTGGGGAAAAATGGAGAAAATATGTAGTACCAAAACTTCTATGCTCTCCACTTGTGCAAAGCCCATGACTCTTGCTGTCTTTTGAAATCTTGCATTTCATTATGACTAACACAGGCTAAGGCAATGTTGCAGAGAGTATCTGCTGCCCAAATCAAGAAGGAAGAATATTGGTTTCAGGACCCTACAACGTTTATCTAGATGTCAGGTATTGGCATGAGATTAAAGAGTACAGCTCAAAACCAACAACGAATACCAAAGCAATGTTTTAACTACACAAGGACAAAAATTGTGAGGAATTTCATAATTCTACTATTTATTTATCTTAAGAGAAACCAATAATACAGTTAACTGTGTTAAACTAGATTTTTCTATCTTGCAAACCACTAGGGGTTTTTTTTTTTAATAAAAAAAAAGAAAATGGTTTAGGTTGATAAATTTTTTTTTCATCAAACAAGTGGAAAACATTTTGTTTTGATTATTTTACCCATTCATTCACTCATTTGGTCAACAAATATTTATTGAACACCTGGTATGTTTCAGCAACGTTCCTTTCTAAGTGCTTGGAATACAATTAATAAAACATGCGAAACCTAAAGCTAACATACAAGAAACCTTGACCTCACCAAATTTAAATCCTAGTAGGGAAGACAGATGATAAACAATAGATAAAGTAAATAAGTTAGGCAATGTTTTAGAAAACAGTACATTCTTATGAACAAAAAACAAGTTAAGAAGGATTGGAAGTGCTTGGGAAATTTGCAAATTTACATAGTTGGTCACAGTAGATTTTATTGAGAAACTAATATTTGAACGATTACTTTATTTTTTTTTAAAGATTTTATTTATTTATTTGACACAGAGAGAGAGATTACAAGTAGGCAGAGAGGCAGGCAGAGAGACAGGGAGAGGAGGAAGCAGGCTCCCTGCTGAGCAGAGAGCCAGATGCGGGCCTCGATCCCAGGATGCTGAGATCATGACCTGAGCCGAAAGCAGAGGCTTTAACCCACTGAGCCACCCAGGCGCCCTGAACGATTACTTTAAAAAAGTAAGTTATCCATGTGTTATTTGTTTTAAATATTTATTTATTTATTTATTTAAGAGAGAGCATGAGCAGGAGGATGGCAGCAGAGATCTCCAGCGGAATCTGAGCTCAGCACAGATTCCCTCACAATTCTGAGATCATGACCTGAGCTGAAATCAAGAGTTGGTAGCCTAACTGTCTGAGCTACCCAGGCACCAGCATGTATTATTTTGGAGGAAGACCATTTCATTCAGAGAGAACATGAAGCAAGGTAAGTGTAACTACATAAACGAAAGTAAGGGGGAGAAGGTGAGAAAGGCAATGAAAATATCAGTCTGTGTAGGGCCTTCTTGGACATTGTGAGGACTTGGCCTTTTCCCTGAAATGACAAGTCATGAGAGGGCTCTGAATATGGCAGTAAGTGATCAAACTTATTTAATAAAGATCCTTCTGCTGTGACATCCTTTTGTGGGTGGAAATATGGGTGGACACATGGAAATTCGTGGTGAGACTTGTGGTAATTTGGATGACAGACAACAGGTATGCTACTACCTAGGGTGAAGGTGGTTTAAAATGCTTTTGTAGAAAGAAAAAAAAAGTTTGCTCTTTTTTTCACGTCAGTTTTTTTTTTAAGATTTTATTTATTTATTTGACAGAGAGAGAGATCACAAGGAGGCAGAGAGGCAGGCAGAGAGAGGAGGAAGCAGGCTCCCCGCTGAGCAGGGAGCCCGATGCGGGCCTCGATCCCAGGACCCTGAGATCATGACCTGAGCCGAAAGCAGAAGCTTTAACCCACTGAGCCACCCAGGCGCCCTTTCACGTCAGTTTTAAGACAAGATTGCCAATTAAAAATTTTATAATAGTGGGGGCGCCTGGGTGGCTAAGTTGGTTGAGCAACCGACTCATGGTTTCAAGCGACTCATCATTTCAGGATTGAGGGATTGAGCCCCACATAAGACTCTGTGCTCAGCTCAGAGTCTGCTTGAGATTTCCTTTCCCTCTGCTCACTGTCTCTCTTTTTCTCTCTCTCAAATAAATAAATAAATAAATAATTTTTAAAAATTCTATAACCGTGGTCCTCAGTCAGAGCAGAGAAAGTTGATGATTTAGGCCAAATTGTGAACTATACATCCATCTTAGCACTGGGGCTCTGAATTGCCTCATCTTGCTCCAAATTTCTAACAGTTTGTCATGGTGACATGGGAACCATGAATATACTCAGTATCTGGGTTGGAAGATAGGAACTTACTAATAATTGAAATCCTATCAGTACACCTTATAATATTCAAATTGTATAATCGGAGGAGTCTTCCAAATCAGAAATCTGAGAAAGTGATGCAGGCCTATCCACTTTGGCTACAAAGAAGTAACTAAACAGAAATGCCCATCCCCATCACTAGCTGGGGTTGCTGACCTGCAACTCAGGGCCATCCTGTCTTGCGGCATGGAACTGGGACTAGACACAAGAAGTGAGGGGGTTGGGGCTTGAACAAAAGCAAAAAGGTTACTGTGACCCAGCATTTTCCAAAGTCTGTTCCATCAAAGAGAGGCTGCTGGAGACATTAACGGTTGTTTTACAAAAGAAGAATCTTTGGGGAGCTGGCCCATTAACAAAGTTAAACAGATTTCCATCTGAGATTATCAGAATATGTTTTAATATGCTAATTTTGTCACAAATCTACAAGAGTGTTACATAATATGCTCAGTTTCCCAATGTTATTTGAGACCTGCTCCACAGTAAAATTCTTTTCATTCTTATTTCTATTGTTTGCCATCCTAGCACCTAGCACAGTGCTTTGAATAGAAAATAAAAAAGTATATAAATCCTCTTTCTAATTTTCCAAATAACTTATTGTCTAATGAAGACTACAAAAGTGCACAACTTTACCTTAATATGTAAAATATCATAGAAAGGTAGCATCCTCAAATAAAAAGGAAAGTCATACAGTATGGCTCTAATTATTCTGCTTTCTTTTTCTTTACAAATTCCAGATTGTGTAATATACAAAATCGCTCTTAGCAGTTAGCCCATGAATACTAAATACATACATACAAAAACACGCACACATACACACACATTAATAGAATTGCAATGTTTTAGAAATGTGATTTTAACTTCAAGTCTTACCATATACATTATGTTTGCTTTAATAAATCCTTCTTCTAAATAATAAGCAATTGAAACATGAAAATTAGATGCTCATTCTGTCATCCACTATGCAAGGTAAATTGAGAAAGAATTTAACCCAATGCATGCTAAGTGAAAATCAAATATTGTTAATATACTTCTAACAAGTATAGAATGAAAACAGAATGTAATATAGGTTAGGTATTAAATTATGTTTATAATACACTTGCAAAAGTGACCAGAAATTCATACATTTTTAGTCCACTAAGTAGTTTTGTTTCAAATAGCTATAGATATCATTAAAAATCTTTAAGCCAGTTAGTTGGGAGCTTCTGTATGCCAGTAATTCTATTCTTCAAGAACAGGCACGTGGACTTGCCATTGCAACTAATGAGTTTCTATCTGTCATGAGTGTTAGGCCCTTGTACAGACACATATGCATGCGATACACCCACACACACACACACACATAAAGTTAGGCTTTTCTTTCTGAAAATGCGGTTCTCCACCACGAAGACTGAAATGCATAAAAGGAGATCTTTTCCTTTGAATAAAATAACAGCAAAGGTGTTTCTTTATATAAAATAAGAGCAAACACTCTTCCACTTTTTCTTTCATGTTCATTTCAAAGTAAATTCTTTTTACTATGCAGTTAGAAACCAATTATCTGAAAAAAAAATTTAATTAATGATGTCTACCAAAAATCTCCTTTCTAAGAAGAAAAATAAATCTTGAAAGTTCTTGAAATCTTACCCAGCCACCTGGTCAATATACTGGTCACATGAGGGCCCAGAAAAGTAAATGTGGCCTTACTCTGGAAGGATCTTGGGAAACCCTTCTTTGAGAACCTAACCACCCCCCAGTGGGCCAGAGCATCTTCCTCTAATACACAGGATGGTATATTATTGCATCCATATGAGAACTACTCAGGTGGATCTGAATGTGCCCAATGGAAAAACAATGACTATTTTGGAACTGAGTAGCTTTATTATTAATGCATTGGACAGCATTTAGTACATTATGGGTTCAGCTTACAGAATTTAAGAACTTTATGATTCACCCATAATTTTATAATTCCCCATACTCCTTAAAGAAAAAAAGTAATGAAAAGAATAGAATATGAAAAAAATAGAATATAAAAGCATTTATTTTCTTTTCTCCCGATTTTGAACAAATGCACTTTGAAGAATGGTGGTGTCCTTTTGGTAAATCAGAATGTCATCCGAGCATTTAAAAAAACAGAAACTCTTGGACTTTCACTGAAAGGTTAAAATGGTTTGAGTAAATTTAGTCGAAGTAAATGACATCTAGTAATATAAGAAAACTATACTTACTTATAAAAGCATTCGCTTAAATTCTAAACAAGTAATTTACCAAGCTATAATTTCAAGAGATTTTGATGTGATTCTGACAAAAAAAAAATATCAAGAACATAAATGGTAAAAAGGTGATGGGTGGACAAAAGAGTGCAGGTTGATAAAAGAAGATTAATCTACAGGCTCCGTCATCTTAATGTTACAATCTATGGTTATGAGTAATCATTTGGAAACAAAAACTCCTCTAAGTGGCTCTTGTCCTTTCCCTGCCCTCACAATACCTAACCAGCTGTAGCTGACATAAGCTTAGGAAGAAGCCACATTTCTGCAAATCAGAGGCTGTGAAAAGAGACATACATTGTCAGTCCAATCAACCAGATTCTGACAGAGTATAGAGACACAAGCATATTACCTAAAATAGACAGGAAATTGGTTAGTCATGGTTTTAAAAAATTATTTTATTTAGCAGATCCTTAAATTTAATCAAATAGAAGTGAAATTAATATGATATCCAAAGAGAACAAATAACAAAGTAAGCAGGTTATTAAGAATTAACACTGAATGCACCTGAAGCAGCATATTTCCAAATAAGTCTGATATCAGAGTTTACCAAGATTAATCAGGGGTCATGGATATCAATGAGATAGACAAAGAAATTCTTATCTGGTATAGAACAAACAACATTTTTCTTTAAGATGAATTTGATCTCTTGGTTATAGTTTCACATTTCTTTAATCTTTACCAAAAGCTCTTTGCTTTTATGTGTTATTTTTAATAATACTCAACTTTAGGTAGTCAGGATTCTTGGACCTTTCCATGTGTTGTAAAAAAAAGGATTATTCTATTGCATTTTAGTGCAGTCAGGTACTAACACCAGACTCACTCCCCTTCATTCCTTAAACACTTGACATGGGCTTACATCACCTTCCCCAACTTTACTTTCATGGGTCTGAGTAATGTCAGATTCCACACTCATGGTTCTTTCAGCCCTCAGCTCCTTCATTCCTTGACTTTCTCTTCTTCAATAATCTTGTCTTTCAGCCTCCTCCAGTGACCGAGGCTCACAGGCATACCATAGACCAGAGGTTGGCAAATTGCGCTCATGGACCAGCCACTTGTTTTTCTTTTAATAGGCTTTATTTTTAGAGCTGTTTTAGCTACGCAGAAATATTGACCAAATGATACAGATTTTTTCATATTACACCTCCTCTCTGCGCCCCCCCCCCACACACAGTCACAACTACCATCAACATCTGTCACCGGAGCAGTACATTTCTTACATTACAATCAGTGAGCCTACATTGACACGCCATTATCATCCAAAGTTCACAGTGCACAACATGGCTTACTCTTGGTATTATGAATTATATGAATTTTGACAAAAGTATAATGACATGCATCCACCATTGCAGAATTGCATAGAATAGTTTCACTGCCATAAAAGTCCTCTGTGCCCTGCCTATCCATCCCTAACTCTTACCTAATCCCTGGCAACCACTAGTCTTTTTACTGTCTTCATAGTATTGCTATTTCCAGAATGCCACATATTTGGAATTGATAGTATGTTGCGTTTTCAAATTGACTTTTTCACTTAGTAATATGCACTTGTTACTTCTACATCTTTTTATGGTTTGATAGCTTATTTATTTTTGGGACTAAATATTATTCTATTATTTGGATACACCACAGTTTATTTATTCACTTGCTAAATAATGCTTAATGAAGGATATCTGTGGACATATTTTTGTGTGGACATAAGTTTTCAACTTCTTTGGGTAAATACCAAGAAGTGTGATTTCTGGATCATAAAAGGATGTTTAATTTTGGAAGAAACTGCCAAACTGTCTTCCGAAAGTAGCCATTACCATTTTTCATTCCCACTAGCAATGAATGAAAGTTCTTGTTGGTTCACATTTTTGCCAACACTTTGGTATTGCCAGTGTATTGAATTTAACTATTTCAACAGGTGTGTAGTGATATCTCATTATGCTAATTCACAATTCCTTATTGACACATAATGTTGAACATCTTTTCATGGGCTCACTTTCCATCCATATATATCCTTTAGTGAGGTATCTGTTCAAGTCTTTGATCTATTTTTTGATCAGATTTTTGTTTTCTTATTGTTGAGTTTTAAGAGTTCTTTATCTAGTATGGGTATCAACTCTTTATAAGATACAGCTTTTACAAATACTTTTTCCCAGTCTGTGGCTTGTCTTCTCATTCTCTTAACATTACTTTTCACAGAGTAGTTTTTATTTTTAATAAAATTCAACTCGTCAGTTTTTTTTTTCATGGATCGTGCCTTTGGAGTTGTATCTAAAACATTATTGCCATACTGCAGGTCATCTAGGTTTTCTCCTATGTCAACCTCCAGGAGTTTTGTAGTTTTGCACCTTATATTTAGGTCTGTGGCCCATCTTGAACTAACTTCTGTGAATGGTGTAAGGCCTGTGTCCAGATTCATTTCTTATATGTGGACGTCCAGCTGTTCCAGCACTGTTTACTGAAGAGACTATCTTTGTTCCATAGTATAGCCTTTGCTCCTCTGTCAAATATCAGTTGACTATATTCATGCGGGTCTAACATGGGGGTCTTTATTTTGTTCCATTGATCTGTTTTTCTATTCTTTTACAAATGCCATGTTGTCTTGATTACTATAGCTTTATAGTAAGTTTTAAGGTTGGTAGAATCAGTCTTTCAACTTAGTTCTTCTCCTTCAATATTTTGTTAGCTAATTTGGATCTTTTACTTCTCTATAGAAACCTTAGAATCAGTTTGTTGATACCTATAAAATAACTTGCTGAGATTTTCATTATGATTGCACTGAATCTAAGGATCAATTTGGGAAAAAGTGACAATAATATCTTCCTACTCATGAACATGGAATATCTCTCCATTTATTGAGCTCTTCACTGATTTCTTTCATCAGAGTTTCATAGTTTCCCACATATAGATCTTGTACATTTACTTTTAGATTTATGTATGTGTCCCATTTGGGGAGTTGCTAAGGTAAGTGGTATTGTGCTTTTCATTTCAAATTTTACTTGATCATTATTAGTATATAGGCAGTGATTGACTTTTGTATATTAATCTTATATCCTGCAAACTTCTATTATGTATTTTTATACAAATAAGATTTTCTGGAATATAACCATGCCCACTAGTTTATGCAAACCTGGGACAAGCATTCAAATGCATGTAGTTTATCTAGAAATTTCAGAGAATACTAATAGGTAAGTGGAAAGTGGTACCGGAAAGGAAAACCAACAATAAAGGGTGTATTATTAAAACAGCTGCCACTAGAATTCAGTACTATAAGGGCATTTGTAGAAACAGTATAGATACTCACCTCAGCATTATTCCCATTTATGTTTCTAGAGCTGGAGTATTTTTACAACCACTTTCTCTAGTCATCAGTTAAGGGCTCCTAAGTGGGAGGGTTACATTAATTTCCCAGTATTTCTGGCCTGGCCTATACTTGGGCAGAACGCTTTTCCTTGGGTTTGGAAACAACCTCGGTATGAAGATATGGATAGTGACAGCTGAAAGTTGGCAGAAACACTCAGAATAGTAAGATCCAAATGATGTGAATTAGGCAGCAACAGCTCCTATCAAAACCCGTGTGCTCTTCTTGGAATACTTTCTTCAATTGGCTTTAAAAATCTCATGGACCCAGTTTCCATTTATCTCCCTGGTCTCTCTTTTCAGCCTCCTTTGCTTCTTCCTCCTCATCTCTAACCACTAAATGTTCTCTTTGATATCTACACACACTCCCAAAATAATCTTAGCCAGTTTCTAAATATTGATATCATCAAAATATATGTTTAACCTAGATATTTTCCTGGAAATCCAGATATATGTATCAAACTTCTGTCAGTATAGCACATTCTCCTATCAATATAGCAGCTAGTGTGATCTTTTAAAAACATCAGTTAGATCATATGACTCCTCTCTTCAAAACTCTCTAATGGTTTTCTCACTCATTCACAGTTAAAATCACCTTTACATGATCTGGGCCTCAACTACCTTCGTGATCTCATCTGCTACCACATCCCTTTCACTCATGAGCTCTGGCAATACTGGCCCTTCAGTTTTCCTCAAACATACAGCCACACTCTTTGACTTGTTAATTTGCTGGTCTCTCTGCCTAAAGTCCTGCCACCCCAATATCAACATAGTTTATATTCTCATCTCCTTTAGGCTTCTGTACAAATATCTCTGCAACAAGGAGCCTTGCCCTGACCAACCTGTTAGAAAGAAACAAAACAAACCACACAAGTACTCCACCTCTTTCCCTGATTTAGTCATTATCTCACATATTATACATTTACTTGCATATCTGTCTCTCCCCACCTGAGTATAAGCTCCATAAGTTCTAGGATTTTTCTCTGTCATTCACTATTCTATCTCCAGATTCTAAAGCAGAGCATGTCACAAAGTTGGCACTCAATATTTGGAAAATGTATGAAGGAATAAATGAAGAATAATTGAAATTAACAATTCACATTATGCCATGGTATGTACTCAGATTACCTGATTATAACAAATTCAGATGAAAGAAACAGTATAATCTTGTTTGAGTTTCTTTATTTTTCTTTTTTATATGTCTTTTTAGCAGAAAGTTTATTTTTATGGAAAGACTGGATCTAGCCAAAATATAAGATGTCAGTGTATGCAAGGATTTTATGTATTGTTCATTGAATTTATTTTTTTATAATTTATTACACATTAGTGGGGAGCAAATGACATGCATTATAGCCTGTCATTATTTAAGTAAAAAAAAACTGAGTAAGTTCCTAAGGCTTTAACCTTTTGTCAACTACTGCTTCATAAATTTTCCAAATTCTAATTATTTTGATTATCACACTTTGACACATGACACACATGTGAACTCTAGAACCTGAATAAAGCATTACTCATTTTCCCCACACTATTTTGTAAACAATGTTGGCTAGAGTTAAATTAACAGAAGACAATATGACTAAATTAAACAGTAATCCTTCCTCTGTTGAATTGCCCAATTTCTTCTTTTTTGTATTTTGCATTTGTCATATCTTGTCCCTGACTGCGGACATGCACTGATATATATCTTCCATGTATTCCAACACCCCAAACCCAGACTGGAACAACGTGCTTTCTATTACTTTGGCTTCTCTTGGCCATTCAATAGTCTGTATCGAATCTCAGAAATCTGCTGGCTTCCCTCGCTTACTTTGATAAGTAAGTTTCATATTAAAAACACTGATATCATATATTAAAAACTGAAGAGATACATTCGTATCTTTCTTTTTCTACCACCATGTTCTTTTATCATCCACTCCAGTATGTTTTCTTCCTCAGTGCTGTTTTGCTTAAATGCATGGCCTTTTTTTCTAATTAATTCCTAACTATGATAATCAATGGAATACCTATCACTTTCTTATTTTATGCTGATTTACTTATCCTGGAATAAATAAAGAATTTGTGGTATATTCGTGGAGCAATCTATTACTAAATTATCCCACGAAAATAATATTTTATTAAGTTTATTACAGAAAGTTAACAAAGGTAAAATTAAAGTAGAAGGAAATCACTTTTATATAACAATTAGTGCTATAGACTGAATATTTATATGTCCTGCAAAATTCATATTCTGAAACTTTATTCCCAGCATGATGGTATTTGGAGATAGGACTTTGGGAAGTGATTAGTTCATAGAGATAGAAGTCTCATGAATGGGACTAGTGCCCTTAAAAAGAGACTCCAGAGAGATCCCTTCTCCCTTCTCCCATGTGAGGACACAGGGAAAAGACAGCTAACTATGAACCAGTTAGTGAGCCCTTAGCAGACACCAAATCTACTGGCATCTTGATCTTGGACATCCCAACTTCCAGAACTTGAGAAATAAATTTCTATTGTTCTTTTTTTTCTGTTGTTCTTATGCCACTTAGTCTATGAAATTCTGTTATAGGAGCCCAAATGGAGTAAGACACTCTAATTTATAAAAAAGATGTTATTTAGTAGCATATAATGAATGATACCATCCCAGAATTATTGTGAGGATTAAATAAATAATATAATGTATAAAAAAGACATTGTGCAGTATTAACTCACCATAGACATTTCATAAATGGTGAATCTAGTGCAAGATTTATTCATAATCAGAGTTTGTGTTAACCAGGAGACATCACAATTTTGTTCAAAATGTCTAAGAAGTTGATTACATGTGCATAGTTCAGCATTATTTGATAGAGTCTAAAGAACTTAATAGAAAAGCACCTAAAATATTAAACCTTACCACTAATACCAAATAAACATATTATTTTGAAAATAATTAAACTACAAAATATAATAGTCTCATTAGGATGATAAACCCATTATACTATAGTATAACTATATATTGTATTATTTTTTATATTATATTATCTTCAATATTTTTACCAGGCAAAATAAAAGCATGCACCATTTTTAAAAGAAGGTATATATCAACAAAATTTCTGAAATCAAAATAGCACTCATGATATCTTAAAATTTCCTTTTAAGAATAAGGAGTCCAAGTACAATATTTGAGCTCTTCAAATTGTCTCTAAGTAATTAAAATTGTAAATGTAATATTGATTATGAAAAATACTATCTAATCTAAATGTCTTCTTTCTAGTAGATATCAGAAAAGAAGATTTTAAAACCCACTTTAGGGTAATAATCAAGTCTTTGATCTACATTTTAAATACCTTTGTTATATGTAAATAACAAATCATTGAATGCTACATTAAAAACTAATGATGTATTATACAGTGGCTAACTGAGCATAATAATAAAAATAAATAAATAAATAAATAACTTTTATTAAAATTACCCAATTATTTCTCATTTTAAGATCATAAAAATGAATTTAATGATTTCCTAATTAAATCATTTCAATAAAATGCTTATAAACTTCAAATTGTCTTGTAAATTTGGCAGAAATATTTGCTAAGAAAGATAACATTCATTATCTTCTGTTGCTTTTGTTCTTAATTTAGTTCAAACTTCAAAATATATTTATACGATACTGCTCAGTTTTATTAGCTGGAAGTAAAATAAAGCACTAATATAATTTTGGATATAAATAGATTCAGAAATAAAGATTTTTTTCTTTTAAAAATTTTTTAAAATTTCAAAAAAAAGCATATAAACAATTTGGTTCAAAATTCACCAAAGTATTTCTTTTATTTTTAAGACCTTATTTATTTATTAATTTGAAAGAGAGAGCAAGCAGGAAGGGGTAGAGGCAGAGAGAGAGAATCACAAACAGACTCTGCACTGAGCATGGAGCTTGACGTAGGTTTCAACCCCACAATCCCAAGATTATAACCTGAGCTGAAACTAAGAGTCAGATGCTCAACCAGCTGAGCCACCCAGGTGGTCCTACCAAAGTATTTATTAAACAATCTCTATCGCCACAAAGAAAATTATGTAATATAATGAGACCATTTATGGACTTTCAAGTATGCTTAGTATATCTGGAGGACTGAAAGACAGGGTCTCACTGAGAAAACAACATCAACAGGGAAATAAAATATACTTAATGGTGACTCTTTTAAGAGTATCTTCTAGCAGGATGCTATGAATCAGTAGAGAATTTGTTACTCATTGTTATAGATCTAAAACTTGAGAAAAATTATATATGCGAGATCACTCACTAGACATATAAATCATGAATAAATACTAAAGATCAATATAGAGTCACTGGAAAGAGAATGAAAAAATTAATTCCACTTTTGTTTATATATTATTTATTTTGCAAAACTTACACAGCATTCAAAATGAAACAAGTACAATTCCATGGGATTTCCAACTATTATATTTTTTATTTATAATAACCTTATGAGGCTGGCACTTTTATTATCCCATTTTGCAGGGAGGGAGATGAAACAGAGTTCAAATAACTTTCGCAAGGTCATGTGCCTTAAATAATTCTGTTATACTGCTTTTCTAGTAGACTGTTTTTATACTTCTGTTCTTAGGGTTGATATCCTTCTATTTAAGTAAAGTCTTCTATCATATTCTACCATAATTATGTCAATCATTGCAAACACAATAGATCCGTCACAACAGTAATTATGTGGTTAATCCATAAACCCATGAAAAAGTGTTCAAAATCATTAATCAATAATGAAATTCAAACTCAAACAAGGAGATATCATTTCATACCCATGAGTGTGGCTAAAATCAAAACAAATAAGAGTATCAAATGTTGATGGGAATATGGAGCAACTAGACCTCCCATATAAAACTGGCAAGTGTATAAAATGTTTCAACTACATTGGAGGTGTTTGGCAGTTTTCTTACAAAGTTAAACATAGGCCAATCTCACAACTTATCAGTGGTACTATCCCCAGGTCTAATTCCCTAGATCCCCTGCTCACTCATAAATAATTGCTTGCTGGGGGAAAAAAAAAAAAAAAAAAAAAAAGAGTCCCTGCACAGTCTCAGTTTTTCCTCACTTTGTGTTTTTCAAACTGAAATGTTTTACAGGAAATCCAAGATTTCAGATTATTTTACTGCACATACTTCTGTGAATATCTTTAATAAGTTCCAGTTGTAATCAAGGTGAACATCTTTAAGTTCCAAAATTTCTCTCCCACTGATTCCCCAGGAGATCCAGTGCATGTGGCAGGTATCCTGAGGACTCTAAAAAATAAATGGCAGCTGAAGGAATAAGAGAAGAAAACCAGAACATGAAGTAAGTTTAACATCTGTTTTTCCACAGTATCTCCTGGCCTGGTCTCAAAAGCATCGTAACACCCCTAGGTATGGAAAGAAAATGTTCCAAAAGAAATTTCCTATTTCTAGTCCACGCAATAGGAAAGGAAACCTCTATGGGTTACAGATAGCATGGGAAATCTTATGGATTTTTTGTTGTTGCAGTTCTCTCTTCGATAGTCTGTAGCTTTAGTGGAGGGTGAGGGCAGCAGTAGATGGGTGGGTGCCTACAATTCTAAGGTAGGAACCTTTCTCAATGACCAGAAAAGCTGTTCTTTTAAGAACATGGGAGGAACACCTCTTGCACTTCTCTCCCCATTCCTACCTTAACACCCTGGCCTCTCTCTCTGTCTCTTCGGCCTCTCCTCTCTCTTTCTTTTCTTCTCTGATCTTTTCTCCTCTCTCCTTACTGCTTAACCCCAAAAGCATGCATAGCCATGCCAATGGCATGGCAAAACAAGGCAATTACAACCCACGATTTTCAGCTGAGGAAGAGAGAAAAGTGTTGGGGAAACTACAGAAAGCTGCAAGTTCAAGGAAGGGATTCCATGAAGTTGTGCTTGAGTCACGGGGCTCACCACTAAGCTGAGTGTGCATGGATCTGGGCTTGCTGAAACAAACACAAGTGATATTCGCCATGGTACTAAATAAGAGCTAGAGTCACACAATATGATATTAAAATGTTAAGATACAATCCAAAAAAACGTGACATACAAGTACAAGAAAATTTTAACCTCTCACATTTAACAAAGTCAATAGTTGCCAAACTTAAGATGGCACCAATATTGGAATGATCAGACAAAAAATGTAAATGGCTATTCATGCTTCAAGAAGTAAGAAACATGTAAAAGAATTGTCTTTGAAGCACATGTTTTCACTCTTGAATTCTACCAAATGTATAAAGAAATGACATCCATTCTATACAATTTCTTCAGGAAAACAAGAAGATAGATCACATCCCAACTCATATGTAGCCAGCATTACCCACAAAACAGACCTGAACATAAGAAGCACAACTACTAGCTAATATTCCTTATGAATATTTACAAACAAAAATTACCAACCAAATACTAATGGATCAAATCCAGCTGTAAATTTCTAAAAATTACATCATGATGGGGTGTCTGGGTGACTCAGTTGGTTGATCATCCAACTCTTTGTTCTGGCTCAGGTCATGATCTCAGGGTCATGAGGCCAAGCCCCGCATCTGGTTCTGCACTCAGCACAAGCTGCTTAAGTTTCTCTTTCTTTCTCTCTCTAACCCTCCCCCCTGCTCTCTCACCTCTCTCTCTAAAATCTTAAAACAAAAAAAAAGAAATCAACTTTTATAATTTATCATATTAACAGACCAAAGAAGAAAAACTCTGTGATTATATCAATTACAGAGAAAAATTCTGACAAAATTTAACATGCCTCATGATTAAAAAAAAAAAAAAAAAAAAAAAAAAAAAAAAAAAAAAAAACCTCTCAGCAAACCAGAAATAGAATTAACTTCCTTAAGCTAATAAAGAAAATCTAAGAACAAAAATAAAACACACACAGCTAACATTGCTTTTAGTGGTAAAGTATAAATGCTTTCACCTTAAAACCTGTGATAAGGCCAGAGTATCAATCCTCATCACTCATATTCAGCATTTATGGGAAGCCCTAGATTGTGCAGTAAGTAAAAAAAAAAAATAAAGTAAAATGAATGGAATTTAGAAAAGAAGAAATAAAACCACTTCTCTTGGTTGATAACATGATTATCTATGTAGAAATCCCAGTGAATAAAAACATAAATTCATTGAACTAATACATAAATTTAGCAAGTTCGGAGGAGGATAAACATCAACATTAAAAAAATGAAAACTTACACTCACAAAAAAACTTAAACCTGAATATGTATAGCAACTCTATTACTATTAGTCCCAAACTAATAAAAGAGTTCCAATGTCTTCAGTGGATGAATGAAAAACAAACTAGGGTATAGCCATACAAGGAATACTATTCAGCACTAAAAAAGACCATAAGCATAGTTGCACACAGTGTGGGTGAATCACAAAGACAGTATGCTGAGTGAAAGAAGCCAGTCTCGAAAGGTTACAAGCTGTATGATTCTAGTTGTATGACATTCTATAAAAGGTAAAACCATGAAGATGGAGAACACATCTGTTGTTGCCAAAGGTTAGAGGAGGAAGAAGTGTTTGATAACAAATAGGCAACACAAAGGGGTTTTTGGAACAATGGAACCATTTTTTATCTTGAATATTTTAGTGATTACATAAATCTATATACTTGAGGAAAGTCACAGAACTTTATACCAAAAAATATAATTAAAACGTATGTATGCAAATTTTCAAGTAATTTTTAAGAACAAAACATACATGTAACATATGACCCAACAATTCTATTCATAGGTATTCTAAGATAATTGAAAACAAATGTTTACAAAAGGCTGGTACTTGGGACACCTGGGTGGCTCAGTCGTTAAACATCTGCCTTTGGCTCGGGTCATGATCCCAGAGTCCTGGGATCGAGTCCTGAATAGGGCTCCCTGCTCAGCGGAATGTCTGCTTCTCGCTCTCCCTCTACTGCTCCTCCAGCTTGTGCTCTCTCTCTCTCTCTCTCTGTCTCTCTAACAAATAAATGAATAATCCTAAGAAAAAAAAAAGGCTGGTACTTAATTGCCTTATTCATAGTCACCAGAAATGAAACATCACAAACACTGTACAATAGAATTAATAAATAAACTGTGGTGGGTTTTTTGTTGTTTTGTTTTGTTTTTTAGCTTTTGGTTTTTGTTTTTTTCCTGTCCTGTGGAAGATGCTGTTTTGTTTTGTTTTGTTTACTTTATTTTTTCAGTGTGTGGTGTTTTTACATAATGAAATATTGCTCAGAAATGAGAAGGACCAACATAAATGAATCTCCAGAGCATTATTTTGAGTAAAATGAGAGAGATGCAAAACAGAACTTATACATACTATATGATTTCATATATAAGAAGTCCAGAAATAAGGAAAGAAAAAAGACGTGTGTGTGTGTGTGTGTGTGTGTGTGTGTGTGTGTAGCTTGTGATATTAGAAAGCAGAACGTTGATTGCCTATGGACATAGTCAGGGAGGAATCAGGAATTAATTTGAAAAGAACACAGAAGGAACTTCAGGAAGTGATAGATATATTTTATGTCTTGTTTGGATAATCATAACATGGGGGTATATAATTGCCAAAACTCATCAAATGGAACATTGAAGTATACTTCAATTTAAAATAAAATAAAAGAAAGAAAGAGAAAGATCTATACAAAGTTTGAAATTAAACTGGGGGTTCTATCTATAATTACTTCATTCCCACAATGACCACAGAAATAAAATGGAGCACATGTCGGAGAATGTGGATTAGAAAGTCAGCATTAGACATGATTTCCTTGATTAGTTCTTCATTCTCTAAATGTAGTTTATTAAAATAACATTAACCTTAATTAGTTTCAACATCTTACACAACTAAGGGCTGAATTATTAAGTGAAGGACATCTAAGAGTACCTTCTAAATTATATCTCAGACAAAGTCACTATATTGTCTCTAAGAGGGCAATCCCATATGGATTCTAAACAAAATATTTCCTTTTCTTTTTTTTCCTCTCTCTCTTACACTTAACAGTTTAAAAAGCTTACATCCTTAGGCATGCAATTTTAATTTCCTTTATATTAACCACAGCTTTCCAAGGTACTTCCAATTCCTTGGGTCATAAAGGAAATGAAAAGTATTTGAAAATAATCAATCTTTGTAATGTCAGTACCTCCAGTAAATGGGCACCTGCCTGGTTAGTACCACCAACCTGTTCCCCTTCCAATAGTTTTAACTCGCCAACACACCATTGTTGAGTCAGTGGAGTGAATGCAGACCCTGGCAACCCAAACAATCACGTGGTCTCAATACCATTTCCCTTACTCATCAGAAATCCCTCTTACCTGTGGAAAGTTCTGGTGAGAGAAATATGTGTGGAAAAGAAAAGTCACAGAAAAACAAAGATAAGAGTTAAAGAAAAACACTTACTTCACAAATAAATATGACATACCTCTTTTTTTAAAAAAAAAAAGTAGTTAAAAAGTAGCAGCCCATGTGTCTTTGTGATTCACCCACATTGTGTGCAACTACGCTTATGGTCTTTTTTAGTGCTGAATAATATTCCTTGTAAGGCTGTACCCTAGTTTGTTTGTTTTAAGGCAGTCGTCACTAATGCCTCCTTGTGTTTGTTCTGGCTGAGCCCGGAGAGAACTTCAGAATCATCCACATCTCATAATGTTAGGAAACACTACCAACTGGTCAAAATTAGTATGCAAAGAAAAACCTATTTGCTAATCCTTGCAAATTTTATGTTAGCTTTACAAGAAGTATTTTTGAAAGTTATCGAATAATGGTATTGCTATGAGGGGAATTCTAGAAGCCATGTAAAGAGTTGGGGCTCATGTACCTGGGCTACATCAGAAATTCTCTCTTTCTACAAAGACCAGGTCAGATTCATATCAAACCTAAGAGTGCTGTCATGGAAGGAATTCACAAAATGTTCTTTCTGATAGTGAAACCACCCCCCATCTTCCACCCCACAACCATATCACAAATCTCATCTCTCCTCCTCTAGGATTTCCAATCCTATATTATTCCAGTCAATACAATAAGTAATGTGGCCTCTAAAACTCCAAAACGTGAGCATTGATGAAACTGTTGATGTAAAAGCAAACTTCTGCTTGTTCCCAGTTGCCCATGGAGACATTCTCACTATCATTAATGAAAGCCTTATATGTAATCAAAGAACATCCTTAGGTCTGAAGAGCTTAAAATAATGACTTTGGTTCCATTAAGCCAACATTTAAAATGATAAGACTCTTCTTCCAGTTCTGCAAACAAAATATCCACAAGGACTTGTATATTTAGGTGTCTTAGAAAAATTCAAATTGATATTATTTGTAAATGTTCAAAGACTCACATTTTAAGAAATCATAAAAGATATCAACTGGATACAGGGTGAGAAAGCAAAGGTTCAATGAAAGATACACAAATTATAGTTTTAATTTCTAAACGACCACAAATCCATCATACAGTGTTTTCACCTCAAATATACCAAGAAATTAAAGATTATTTGACTTGCTGCAATTAAACAAAAGCACAGCCATTATGGAGACATTGCTTTTCATGCACGTAGTCTGGTTTTAAAGATGTGTTTATTTTGTTTTGTTTTTAAAGCAAAGGCATTATCTGCTCAATTGCCCAGCAAGAAGGTTTTATAAATTTCTCTCAAGTTTCCATAGAAATGCATTGATTAGAGCATAATTTCTGTTAATATTTTCTTCTTCTTCAGAATCCTCTGCTCACTTAAACTAACAGTGCACCTGCCCCTTGCAGTTGTTTTCATCTTTTGTTCGGCTCAGTAGGTTACCTAACTGGTGGATTTTATTGAGTTAAATCAAGCTGTCACTTCATCTGCCTGAAGGATGACTCAAATACTACACATAATAATAAAAGAAAAGTAGGATAAAATAATCTTGTCAAGCCAGAAAAACTGATTGCTTGAAGTTGTAGCCTTCAATCAATACACTAATTCCACAATTTATACCTTTTTCAATTGAAGAGGAAAGAAACCCTGATACGGTATTTCTTGGCTCACTGACCAACTTTGACCTTCTATCTGTGTGAATGTAGGATTAACAAGGGCTTCTGCTTAGTGAAATCACCTATGAAAATAAGAAAACAAATGTGGGCATTTGCGGCTCCAAGTAACTATTAATTTCAGAAATGCAAGGAGCACATGGGGTTTTTTCAGTATGACTACTAAAATGAAGATTTTATTTAGCTCAAGGTAGATGGCCTTTCCTATTAGAAATAATTTGAAGCTAGAGTTTGTTGCACAAAACACTGTAGAATTTGGCCTGGTGTAATCCCCCAAAGATTTTTTTCTTCCTGTTTGATCTATTCACTAATAGTTTATGCAAAAGAATAGGTAACTAAGCAATACAACCACGCTTTCTTTCAAATTGTGTACTTGTTTGGCTTCTTACAAAAGCTGTTATGTATGATAAAATAGAGTAACACCCCTCAATTGAGCTAGAGCTATGATTTCTTATAGGTTTAATAAAGTATTTTTTGCACCAGTTACTATTTTTTTCTAAATAATCTATCTTTTCCAAAAGCTTAGGTTTGTTTGTAAATTGTAATTAATTTGCATACCTTTTAAAATCAATAAAAACACTTCATTTCAAAATTCTGAACTCTCTTTGGCTGTCAGGTTTCTGCTTTCCTTTCATAATTCCTCCCCTGCAGGCACCAACAAGGAAATAAAATTCTTTGTTTAGCAAGCCTTTCATATTGCACTAGGCCACCTGCTTAACTTGAATTGTGGCATGCAATCAAACAGGGTCTCCAAAACTAGTACTTTTTCTCCTGGCCCATATCTTAAATGTGTGTGTGAGTGTGTGTCTATGTATGCCTTGTACATTACAAAGTTGGGTCATTAAATTGGGTCATTAAAATATTGGTCAAAAGAATTTTCAGTTACAAAAACTAAAATGTAATTGTCCAAATACTTTTGGCTTTCAGTGAGTCATCCTTTTACATGATCAAGCTGTAATATTTTCATTAATATGAGAGCTATAACATATACATATAATATATATACATAAACTTTATATGCATATACATTTCTGAAATAAACTCCTTTAAACCCTGGCTATTGTGGAAACTCAAAACTATCTTTGTCCTTTTGATATGCTTAATCACATCTTGCTGCCAACTTCAGCTTCTTAAGCCCAGATTTAAACTTTTGAAAGAACTGCGTACAACCATTCTGTCATATAAACCATCAGAAAGGGCTAAGTCCATTGAATGAAGTAGAACATAGATCTCCAAATGCCACCAGCCCTGAAGAGCAGTAACTTACAGTTTGAGGTGGGTGAACAAAAAGCTGGGGTTGTTTTCTTCACAGCAAACAGGAAAATACTTGCCTCACCTAGAGCAAATCCTTCAAACCAGACCATGGCTTCCTACTTCTGTGCCATTTGATTTTGTTATAAGAGGGGAAAAGAAGAAAAAAGAGGACAAAGGAAAAAAATTTAAATTCTAAATGCTTCTCTTCCCTATAGCCACCTACACACATACACACACACCCCACAAGTGTGCGCACGCACACACACACACACACACACACACACACACACTATTCCATCTTACCTCCAGTAAGGATTAAGCCAAATTATCTCTTCGTAACGCTTACATTTACACATACAGAAACATATGTTCATTTCTAAATGGTGAAGAAGCACATTCAAACCAGTACCAAAATTATCTAGCAAGTAAATTTCAGGATGCAATTAAAGGTCACCAATGGATTCCTGTTTGCACAGTCCAATGGACTTGACTCACTCTTCATTTTCTATGATATTTCATTCAGTTGACTAATCTTTTCTTCATGAAAGTATTTTCTATCTTTTTTAAAACTCTCTTTTATGCTCTCCCACCTTTTCTGAGGTTTTTTTGTTCCCTTTTTAGTCCCTTCTTCCTTTCCCTTACTTGGAACATTTCACAAGGTTTGACCCAGAGACCTATTTTTATATTAATATATATTCTCCTCCCTTCGAGGATTCATTTATTCTAAAGCTTCCATCTTATGATTGAACTGTGGACAGCAGTCCATCTAGGATTCAGGCTTTGGTTCCTAAGAGTCATGGAGAGGTCAGGAATTAAGCAAAGGGTCAGCCAAGCAGACAGTCTGGAACCAAGTAAAGTACAGAAGTCAGCAGTCAAAGGTCAATTGGAAGATCAAGGCTGAGTGAAAGGAAAAGAGAGGGATCATGCCTCAGTCAGATGTCAAGCGAGTAGAATGGGTTTCAAACCAGAACAGGTAGCAGAGTTGCCTAGTCTCATATACCAGACACCTCAAAGGGGGAAATGTGCCTTCTCCACTTCCTCTTTATGCCAGTGACAGGCTTTCCCAGAGAATCAACACCCAAAATCTGAATATCCTTGCTATTGTCTTTAGTCATCTGAAACAATGAAAAGACCCCAAGAATTTTCTCCTCTATTCAAATATCTTCCAGATGTCTATCTCTTATCTGTCTCATATTTTCAGAAGCCAACTATCCCTGGAGGTTCTGCTGTCACCTCAGTTTGACAAAAGCTAATCATCCCTTCACCAGAGTTCTCTATTCATTTATTTATTTGACTAAATGTACCAAGTAACTATAATGTAATAAGCAGTACCCTGAAAAAAAAGCAGAGAATAAAAGTGACAAAACTCTCCTCCCTTGCGGAGCTTGCTTCCTAGGGGTTGGGGAAAACTGATGATAAACCAAATAAGTAGGGAAATAACATAGTTTGTTCCATTAAAATATGATGCATAAACAAGACAGTGTGGATATGGCATCAAGATAGATAAACAGATCAGTGAAATAGAATAGAGGTTCTATGAATAGATCCACACATACACAGACAACTGATTTCTTACAAAAATGAGAAAGCAATTTATTGGAAAGATTACTGTGTTTCAACAAATGGAACTGGAATAATTAATACTCATATGCCCCCAAAAAAGGAACTTGAATCTGTACTTCATGCCAGGTATAAAAGTTAACATAAAAAGTATCATAGAACCTAAATGTAAGCCCTAAAACTACAAAATTCCTGAAAGAATATACAGGTAAAAATCTTTGTGACTTTTACTTAAGCAAAAACTTTTTAGATACAACACCTAAAGTAAGACTCTTAAAAGAGGAATAAATTGGATTATAAAAATTAAATATTTCTGCTTTTCAAAAAATACTGTTAAAATAATGAAAATGAAAATACAAGCCACAACTTGGAGATAATATTTGTAAATGATACTACTGATAAAAAAAAACCTTTTATCTAAGACAGTTTTTTAAAAACTCTCAAAACTCAATGGTAGGAAAATAGCCCGATAAGAAAATGGGCAAAAGATTTTTTTTTCTTTAAAGATTTTATTATCTGTCAGAGAGAGAGCACAAGCAGGGGGAACAGCAGACAGAGGGAGAAACAGGTTCCTTGCTGAGCAAGAAGCCTGGTGAGGGGCTCAATCCCAGGGCTCTAGGATCAGGACCTGAGCTGAAGACAGATGCCCAACCGACTGAGTCACCCAGGCTTCCCGAAAATGGGCAAAAGATTTTCAAAACACATCCCTAAAGATGTAGGGGTGATAAATAAGCACATAAAAAGATGTTATTAGTTATTAGTCATAAGTAAAATGCCAATTAATATCACACTAATATACTACCACACACGTATTAGAATGACTAAAATTAAGTGACTGACCACACCAAATGTTAGTGAGAATGTGGAGGAACTGGAACTCTCATACGTTGTTGGTGGATAAGTAAATTAGTAAAATAATTTGGAAAACAGTTTAGAGGTTTTTCAAAAAGTGAAATAGCCATCTATCTTAGGACTGGCCATCCCACTCCTGGATATTTACCCAAAGGAAATGGATGACTATGTTCATACAGAGACTTGCACAAGTATCTTCACAGCAGCTTTTTTATCAGTACCAAAAATTGGAAACAACTAAAATGTCCATCAATGGATAATGGGAAAAACAAACCATAGTATATTCATATAATAAAGTAGTACTCAGAAAAAAGGGACTAGGCAACTGATACATAGAACAACATGGATGAATCTCGGTTGTACTAGATAAAAGAATTAGGACAAAAATAGAATACATACCGTATTATTCCGTATACAAAGTTCTAGAAAATTCAAACAAGCTACAGCGACAGCAGGTCAGTGGATGCGAGGAAAATGGGGGTGGAGGATGGAAGGGCAGAAACGATGGCTTCATTATTTTGATTGTAGTGACTGTTTCATGGGTGTACACATATGTCAATAGTTATCAAACGGAACACTTTAAATAGGTACAGATTATTGCATATGAATTACAATACCTATACATATCAAGAGCACAAAGCTTCCCTAGACCACAAATCAATACTGATGTTAGAAACTAGAAATAAATATGACAAGACAACTAGAGAATAATTAAAACATATTTACATATTACATATGTAAAGTGAAAAGAAGTGACATGATATCATTGACTTTTTAAATGACTTTTGAGAATACAGTATAGAGAGGCAGGAATATAAGTAAATATTTAAATCAGGAGGTTAATGCAATAATTTAAGCATAATCTAATTGTTGCTTGCATCAGGATTGTAGACGTGTGGAGTGTGGATATATTTTGGAGACAGAGTCAACAGTTTGCTCAAAGATTAGATACGTGATCTAATAGAGAAAGAAAGGACTCAAAAATGACTCTAACATTTTTGGCCTTATCAACTGAAAAAATAGATAAGCTTGTCAAATGAGTGTAAACAGTAAGTCCGAACACTGAGCCCTAGGACACCTACACCAACAGTCTGAAAAGAAGAGGAAAACCAATAAGGGAGACTGAGGAGGAGTCGCAAGTAGGGGAGGAGGAAAATCAGGAGAGAATGGGTTCTTGGAGGAAAGGAGAAAAATGTGTTTTAAGAAAGAAGTAACAAGAAATAATTGGAAGATAAAAAAGATGAGGACTAAGTCTTGCCCAACCTGCATACGTAAGCAGCACTTACAGTTTAACCAGGTTGGAATGCACGGAGACACTCAGTTAACTCTATGATTCATCTTAAATTTGTATTTAGCACTTCCATGTCAGACACCGTGCCATGTCCTGGAGGATAC
This sequence comes from Ailurus styani, assembly GCA_002007465.1. Taxonomy (NCBI): domain Eukaryota; kingdom Metazoa; phylum Chordata; class Mammalia; order Carnivora; family Ailuridae; genus Ailurus; species Ailurus styani. The sequence continues at coordinate 3,797,850 of LNAC01000104.1, read as the reverse complement.
AAAAAGTAATATAGCAACAGAAGTCCTAGAAACTGGTTATTGGCGCTTTTGATGTGTGGGAAAAGAGAAAAGACAAAGAACAATACAGAGCTGCCCTAGATCTCAAAATGCTCAAAAATGCTTAAAAATGATAAAGAAGAGAGAAGGAAAGACTCAAAATCAGGTCCAAATCCAAGAAATAAAAGCACACACAAAATTGGCAGATTCAGAGAAAGCACATTTCTTAGAACTGGGGAACATGACAGGGACGCCCCTGAAGGGGAGGCAGAATCCCGCTCGCTCGCTCACTCATAAAATACTAGCTAAGCACGTGGTAAACCAGGTGCTGTGAGGTAGGGATACAAATATACGGCTGGGTTCTGTCATACCATATCCACATACTAGCTCTCCTATATTTTTTTTCTTTTGTTCTTTAAAATAACTTAATTTAAAATAATAGATTTTTTAAAGCTTGGTGTCACTGACATAAGTTAAAACCAGGAACACTTTGCCAGTATATAACTACAAATTCAAATACTGCATACCAGAAAATAAGTTCCTCAATGAAAAGCATAGAACTAGTTATGACCAACTGTTAGAGACTATCAACCATGATGCCACTTATTTTGCCACAACATGACACAGTCTCTGTCAATAAGATTATTTGTTCTTCTACTCAGTATCAAGGAATCCCACATCTTGTGGGTATATGGAAGAAAAGGTCAAAAGGTACTTACTTTCCTTCAATGAAATGTGAACTGCTGGGGCCCCTGGGTGGCTCAGTTGGTTAAGTGTATGCCTTTGGCTCAGGTCATGATCTCAAGATTCCTGAATTGGGCCCTGCATTTGGGCTCCCTGATCAGTGTCCTCGCCACCCCGCTCCTACTCCCACCCTCACTCATGCTCTCTCTCTCTCTCTCAAATAAATAAATTTTAAAAATCTTAAAAAAAAAAAAGAAATGTGAAATACTGAGAATTAATTTCCAACCAAATTGGTATTGTTCAATGAACTGAAAAGCTATCTAAAATTACCTCCAGAATTTATCCTTCTTTGAAAATGTTACATATTTTAGAACTGCCCAAAATGTGATGGGAAAGGGCTTCTTATCCATTCACAGCTGTCATTTCATTTGAAAAAATATTACGGTGAGCTTTTATCACGTCTTTCAAAATATTTCCAGTGAGTATTCCAGATGGCTATATAGTCAGGATGTTAAGATGATCAAAAAGTTTCAAATGTTTGTTGGTTGGCTGAATGGAAAAATAAGGTAACAGGGCCCCACTTCCAGGACTCATTTCCATCTGGATGCATAATGTCTAAACACAATAATAAAAATGTTTCTCATTTATTCGCTGCTAACTATGTATCAGACACTATTCTTATTTTAGTAGTAGTAGTAGTAGTAGTAGTAGTAGTGAGAATTGTTATTCTCACAACAATTGTATGAGGAGGATATTACTATCATCCCCATTTTACAATTAAAATGAATTGGTTTCACAAGAATGAAGCGATTTGCCCAAGATCATACAGCTAGTAAATTGTAGAACTTTGACTTGAACAAGGATCTGTTTCCAGAATGTCTCTTAAGCACCAGCTCTGCTGTCTGGGAATTGGAGACTACAGCACTTCCAGGCTTCTGACTGCAGACTTTAAGCACCTGATCTTGGCTGTGCATCAAGCCCTCCTCCTCAGGCACTTGGGCACTCTGGCCCTCTGGAATGTTACTGGGGATTATCACCTCTCCTGGCTCACCCCGCCCAGAAATCTCAAGCTAGTAGCCTAAGCAAGGGAAATCTTGTGGGAAGGGCATGATGGAAGGAGGTTGCCCTCAGTACTAAGGATCTGTAGCAAGGAAAAGAAAAAGAAACCACTGCAGCAGCTGCCTGCTGTGCCCCATTCCCCCACACCCACTCCTTTTCTTCTGCTCCATTTTTCCACATTTCCTCTTCTCCCAAAAGCCTCCCCAAATCAAGTCTGCCTTTCCCTCCAGCCATCTCTACTTCTTTTTCCAATCTTACACTAACTTAAAGAATCCCCAGTCTTACAGGGCCTTAAGTAGTACATAAACCTGTAATACTTGGGTGACAATACACCAAGAGAAGCTGTCTCTCAACATTAAAGTAGGCCACATATTTGTGGATTGAAGAAATACAATAACCTTTAATACATTGTTAAGGAATAATTAATAATGCTTCGTAATGGATTATAGAAGATAGACGTGATAGCTTGTAGACTGTAGACAGCTGTGAATGGATAAGAAGTCTTTAGTGATAGATTGCAGAAAAGAAAATACAGACAAAAAGACTTGGGGAAACCATCCAAGAAAGTGTCCTGGAGTTGAGCTGATTTGGTGATGGGTAGGGCTGGTATACTGGCTTGCAAGCTTAAACATGGTTTCAATAACATGAACATACATGAACATCTGTATTCTGAGATTTTGTCCCCAAAGTTCTGGAATAGTGTCTAAACAAAATAGTTTTATTTTTCAAAACAAACTGAAGGTTACTGGGGGTTGGGAGGGTAGGGATAGGGTGGATGGGTTATGGACATTGGGGAGGGTTTGTGCTTTGGTGAATGCTGTGAAAGGTGTAAGCCTGATGATTCACAGACCTGTACCCCCGGGGCAAAGAATAAAAAATAAAAAATAATTAAAAAAAAAGCTTTTAACGTTTCAAGATCTGATTCATTTAGCTAGTAATGTAGCTTTTTCTTGCCTTGTGATATTATGATGTCTTGGCTTGTACGCAAAGAGTGGATCCACAGTTAGTGTGAGCAAAAATTAATCCAGAGCTCATTCTGCTTAACCCAACTCTAGCCTTGTGATTCTAATAAAATTTTCTTTGGGAAACTTTATTCTTGAAGTTGGTGATATATATGCTTTACCACAAATATAACATGAAACATAAATTTGAAAATCAATAATCACAGATTCAATGCCTTGTATCTACGCCACACACATTAATTAAGAGTCTGGGGGTACCTGGGTGGCTCAGCTGGGTAAGCATCTGACTCTTGGTTTCAGCTCAGGTTATGATCTCAGGATCCTAAGATCGAGCCCCACATTGGGCTCTGTGCTCAGTGCAGTCAGCTTTGGTCTCTCTCTCCATCTCTCTCTGCCCCTCCTCTTCCCACTCTCTCTCTCTCTAAAATAAATAAGTCCTTTAAAATTTTTAAAATTAAAAAAAGGAGTCTGAAAGCATGTTGTCAGTGTTCAGTTAGCTGAAGTTTTTTGTAACCGTTTTAAGATAGAATTCACATACTATACAATTCACCCATTTAAAGTATATGCTTTTCAGTATATTTACACAGATGTGCAACCATCACCACAATCCATTGTAGAATATTTTCATCATCTCAAAAAGAAACCCATACCTTCTAGCAATCACTTCCCAGTTGTCCAATAAGCTACTTTCTGTCTTTATATATTTGCCTATCTTGGACTCTCATGCTAAGTGTTCTCACCACAGGGGGAAAAAAAAGCAGGGACTCAAGAAATCTCTTGGAGGTGATGGATATATTTATTATATTGTTTGTGTTGACAGTATCATTTGCATAATAGCCAAATCCAAAATATATACTTTAATGTGTATACATTAAATATGTGCAACTTTTTGCAAATTAAATATACCTCAAAAAGTTTAAAAAGAAAACAAATTCTGTTTTTAATTTAAAAAAATAAAAGCTTTGTAACTATTGAAAATTAAAGGGTATAAAAAGGCATAATACCTACCTGTAATGTGTGATCAATGTCCTTCTATAAAGGAAATTATTACACTTGCCAAAATTTGAATAAGGTCTGCTGATTGGATAATGACATCATATCATTGTAAAATACTGAAAATGTATGTGAGTCCGTATTTGGNAAAAGCTTTGTAACTATTGAAAATTAAAGGGTATAAAAAGGCATAATACCTACCTGTAATGTGTGATCAATGTCCTTCTATAAAGGAAATTATTACACTTGCCAAAATTTGAATAAGGTCTGCTGATTGGATAATGACATCATATCATTGTAAAATACTGAAAATGTATGTGAGTCCGTATTTGGATTCTTAAGTAAAGGATTGAAACTTTCCTTGCTATAGTTGTTGGACCAATTTGATTTATCAATTTATAATCTTTATTTGTAAAAGAACCATGAAATGTCATCCTTTTCTTATTACATAAAATAGTTACCTATTGCTATAAAACAAGTTACCTTAAAACTTGGTAGCTTAAGACAAGAAACATTTTAAATCTCAGAGTTTTTCACAGCTAGGAGTTCAGGAGCAGCTGAGCTGATGGTTCTGCCTTGCAGCCCTTCATTTTGTAGGGCTCAACATAATGGCTAGGGCTGTGATTTGGACTTGGGTTGGAGGATCCTTCTCCAAGGTCCTCCATTCACATGAGCTGAAAAGTTGGTTCTGGTTGATGGTGGGAAATACAGTCACTCACCAGGTGGGCCTCTCCATAGGACTACTTGATTGTCCCCATGAGTTTGCTGCCCTCCTCCAAAGTGAATGACCCAACACAGAGAGAAACTTTATGCTGTCAATGACCTAGCCTCAGAAGTCACTTGGCGTCCCTTCCCCCACAATTCATTCATTAGAAGCAAGTCCCTAAGTCTGACCTTTTTCAACTGAGCAAGAGGCAAATGACATTTTATGCAGAGGCCCATTAAACAGATTAACCTGATCAGAAAACTAATTACTTCACACATGGGCTCCACCTTTTGAAGTAAGGGGTGGTGGTCAAAGAATTGGTGGACGCACTTTAAAATCATCGCATTATCTATTCAGCTTCCAAGCTGAAATACTTTATTTGAACAATCAAAAAATCATGATACTAAGTATAGTTCCATTCCTCAAAGAATTTATATATAACTCAAATGGCTCTAAGCATACTTATTTGGATTATGGACAAAACGACAAATCTTATGGAAGATGCATAAGAAGGTGTTTGCAGGATTCTAAATATAAAGTGACCAGGATTTGCAGATGGTTTGGTTTGGGGATGAAAATGAAACAGAAAAAAAAGATTCTTGCAAAATGCTCTGCACAAAATCACCAAACCTCACTGGCTTTTGAGGCTTTTCTACCCCAACCTTACCTTTGTACAATTAATCTAATCATTCTGCCACCACATATCATATTTTTTAGTTGAATTTTAATTATGTAATTATTTCATTGTGTATCAATTAGCCTTTGCTATTAACTTAGTGATTTAAAACAAAAACAATTTATTTTTTCTCATGTTTCTGTGGGGGTCTTGGCAATTCCGGTCTAGGGTGGTTAAGCCTAGGGCTAGGTGATCTAGCATAGCTTCACTCAAATGTCTGGGGCTGTGGCCAGGATGGCTGAAATGGCTGAGACTCTGCATGATGTTTGAAGGGAGAGAATGAAGTGCTTGAGTTGCTCTCTCTCTCTTTTTCTCTCTCTATCTAGTCTCTTTCCTAGAATAGCCCATGCTTCTTCACTTGGAGTTCTCAGGGTTCCCAGCAGGAAGAAAGAATAAGACCCTATAATGGGATCCTCTGGAGAAACAGGATCAACAGAATATACAGAGATATACATACAAGAGGATTTTTGTTTCAGGAATTAACTATGTGGTTACAGAGGTGAAGTCCCAGAATTTGCCATCTGCAAAATGGAGAAACAGGAAAGCTAGGAGTGTAACTCAGTCTGCATCTGAAGGCCTGAGAACTAAGAACAGGAGAGGACTGCTGTCCCTGCTCAAGGAGAGAGAGTGTGAATTTGCCTGTCCTCTTCTTTATTGTTCAGTTAAGGCCATCAAGGGTTTGGATGATGCCCACTCACATTGAAGAATACCACGTCTTCCACCAATTCAAATGCTAATCTCTTCTGGAAACACCCTCACAGACACACTCAGAAATAATGTTCAACAAGTTTAGTGGACCTCCCTTAGCTCAATCAAGTGACACAGAAAACAACTGTTGCAGGCGGCCCCAAGGTACAAAGACTTTTCAAGCCTCTGAGTTATTACTAAGTTTCCTTTGGCCAAAGCAAGTTACAAGAGCAAGTCCAGATTCAATTGGTGAAGAAATAAAGTTCACTGATTGAGAGGACCAGTAAGGTCATATCATAAAGCCATTTCCTTATAGGAACAGGAGAAGTTTTTACCTATCTAACTACAAATTGTCTCTGGCTTAGTGATTGTTGGAATTTTCTGATTTTCTATTGAACGTTTTCCTTACTGAATTTTAGCACTCTGGAGTTGAGAGAATACTATCAGTTATCCACAATGTGCCTGAAACTCTACAATGAGTGGGCATTCGAGAAATGTTCCCTGACTTGGTAGCTCCCATAATTTTGCTCTGAGTTTTCTATGAGGATGCAAATGTATCTTTTTCTCATAGCACCCTTTAATATATATCTTTTCTAGGGGTACCTGGGTGGTCAGTCAGTTAAGCATCTGATTCTTGGTTTGGGCTCAGGTCTTGATCTTAGATTGAGCCCTGTATTGGGTTCCACACTCAGTGGGGAGCCTGAGATCTCTCTCCCTCTGCCCCTCCCCCCTCAAATAAATAAATAAAATCTTAAATTTATATATATGTATATATATCTCCTATATCATACACCAAGTAGACAGGTGAGCTAGCAATGGATTTACTTGGTTATTTTCTATCAAGTGATCCATACTTCTTGGCTTCATTTACCTACTTGAATTAATCAGCCCACAAGTTTCCTACCTTTGAGGATTTAATGAATAACATGAATGTCCATTTTTCACTTTCTTGATGATGTGGTAATACTGGCAAGCACACAGGCACACTAGCTATTTAAATGCTTTGTAGCTTATTAATGAGATTGTACTGAGTTCCATTTAAGATTTTAATTATGTTATTTTTCCTTTTTGCTTCCAGCTTGTTTTGGCGAATAAAATTACCCACAGCTGCTTCAGATTGGTCATTCCTTCTGGGAGGAAAACCATATGGAATACTTAGAGCAGGTGCTTGGTACTTGACCAGCTTCTTCCATTTAAACAAGTTTGAACTGTGGCACCTGATGTTGGGGCGCCAACCTACAGATGTGTTTGCAAGAATCGGAAAATTGCCTCTCTTATATTACAAGAACGGGTGGACGATGGTAAAAAAAAAAAGACAGCAACAACAACAACTTTTGTTTCCATATAAGAATTTTCCCAGTCAATGTGAGACCACAGTGCAGTAAATTTGGAAACATTGATAGTATTTAAACTGGCGACTGAGTATGGGGAGAAAACAACTTTCCGGCCTCTCAGC